>VDFB02086081.1:284710469-284996924 GCA_007258455.2 Sequoia sempervirens | reverse complement strand
AATTGCAAATGTTCTTTTGAAATTTGAACTTCAAGTTGTAATTTTTCAAACTGCCTAAACTCAAAGGTGGAATATTGTTTTTGGCTCCAAACTAAAGAGGAGCTCTATTTATGGTAGGGTTTTCTAATTTTTGGTAACTTTGGGGACAAGCTCGCATATTGCGAAATGGTTATTCTGTAACTATCTGTAACTTGCATGTGTTGTAGAACTTGGGGATTTGAGATCCTCTGCATGTAAGAAGCTCCATTTTCTGAAATAATAAAATTATTCTCTTGTTTGTGGGTTATTTTCTAAGTCTCAGGTTGCGCCCTCATCAGTAATGTACTAAAATTTGATGTAATGTAAATGCACCTTTGTAATCCTTTATGACTTATGAGATTGAATATGGTTTTGCAACATGTGATGTGTTTATATTTATGCATATGTATCTATGGATGTTTAGTGGAGTTAATCTTTCTCATTATGGTTATCTCTTGCAAATGATCTAATGTAATGACCTTGATGGAGGTAAAAGTTAGTTAAGTTATTTGGTTTTATGTTTATCTTTCGTGATGGGTTGGTTTTAACGATGTAACCTTGTGTGCCCCAAAGGACTTAGATGTTTGAAAGTGTATCATGCAATGTAATAATATATAATGGCATGTTATATGATTACTTAATATGTTTACTTAAAAAAAAAATGTGCATAGTAGTTGTCCTTTGGGGTTTGCATGACAGGCATTACACAACCCTCCTCTAATTAAATTAAAAGAGTAAGTTCTCTAGCAAGTAGTTGTGCTACTATCAACACTATTGTTGACTTCATTAGCCAGTGGAAACAAGAAGATTAAGTCTTGAAGGACTCACCTCAATAAATTCTATCCACAGTAATAATGTTTGTATTTGGTAGTATTAATTTTGAGAGAAAAATTAGCCAATTTTGGTAATTGCGACATGACCTATAATACTACATGTTATTAATTTTGACTTAAATAAAATGAGTATTAGTAGTAATTTATTTATTGAAAGGAACACAACTGTTGATATTAATGATTTAATGACTTTTTATAGAGGGTGTTATGGGTTATTCAATCATGCCAATAATAATACTATCTAAGAAACTACATAAGAGTGATTATCTCAGTAACCATGTTGTGAGAGTAAATATAGTTTGTTAGATGCCATGGTAATATTTAGTAAAAATTTGGTGAGATGTCATGCAAATCAAAGATCTTCTATTTCTAAATTTATAAAATGCGTCTAGTTGTGGGGCTGCACGCACCCTATTTATTTTGTTATTTGTTGTATACTTTTTTTTTTAAAGATGTGTCCATTATGTTTGTGTTCTAAATACAAGAATCTTTAAGAAACTTGAAGACAAAAAGAAATATGTGCTACCTCTCAAACCATAATGATACTATTTTCAAGAAAGGTTAAACGTTAAAAAAAAAATCAATGTGGTGATCTAGTTTTACCAAGTAAAATAGTCTTACTTAATCAAGTAAATTGTGAATAGCATCCATTTATAATATTAATATACATCATAGTTTCAATCCATTAATAAAAGTTCCAATTTTTCATCCTAATGATGGATCACAGAGTGTGACCTGAAATGTTGATGCAAAAAATTGTACACAATCAAATTCAAAAATCTTTGAACAATATAAAATATACCCATGTTGACATTTAGCCAGGCGACAAACCTACCATCATTAAATATTAATCATGAGTAATTTATAGTAATACAATAGAAATTAATTGTTTATTTAAATAAATAAAATAAATACACACACACATAAATATAATAAGAGAATTATTATTATATAAGTTTAAACTACTATCGTTCAGATATAATTAGTGGGCTACACAATAATATAGATATTCCAATTTAGTGTTGCTAAAAGGTTGATGAGATCATTGCCAAGATTTCAATGATTAAATAATAATAATAATACTTTGAATGCTGATTTTATTATTCCATATAATAGTATGAGTTAATGTTAACAAAATATCAAAATTAATGATTTTATAAATGACGAATGGGTAGCAAGGAGTAATGGCATTGAAATTAAGTTAACATTGATATTATATTAAAAAGATTTATTAATAAAGGAAAAGAAAAAAAGAAAATCAATATAATTGAATTGTAAGAAAAGGTTAATAATATTAAAAAACAAATTAGAGATAATATTATCTAGAAGTAAAAAAGGTGTAGTAATAACATGACTCTGCTTGAGCATGTTCATGTTGAACCAATAATTGTCTCTGCTTCTCAGTTTGCTTGTCATGTCTTCGTTCCTCCAGTCTCTCATGCACAATTCTCACAGGCGGCTCCCTTACATTGTTTTCTTTTCCTCTTTTGATCAGTAGAACTATGCTCTATTGGTGGGAACTTGTTCTCTGCCCCAATTATGATATGATGAGTCTTCATCACCAAGACATTGCTTGGTTAGCAAGACTCTAGAGGTTGTCTCTTCAACAACCCAATAGTTTGGTGTTAACAGCTTATTCTATTGATAGCAGTTTAATCTATTGGTGGGACTGTGAGTCGTGTCCCAATGATAGGATGATAATGTTCCTTCATCAACGGGATTGGAGGTCTTTGTTGGGATGTTCAACTTGGTATCCCCTATGAACGATGTCTGTGGTTGGTCCTGAGCTAGTAGGGATGGAGTGCATCAATGCGAGGTTCTTTCATCGGTGGAATGAGGTCGTCTATCCTTTCGATGGCTCGATGGTGGTTGTTGTCGGTGGCACCATTGCTTGTCATTCAAAATTGGCTAGTAGTCTCCATGATGGCTTGACAACTTGTGAGTTCAACAATACCATTCCACAGGAGTATGCTTCATTGGTGGGACTTTGTCTCAAGTCTTCTTGATGTTTTGATGTGTTCTTCAATGTGTGGAGTGTTCGTTGGCAAGACTTCATTGGTTTGGTGGGAGTTGATTTGGGGTTTCACAGATGGGGCAATGGTAGTGTCGATGGCATATGCAGTATGATGAAGTAGTTCCTACTGATAGACTGATGCATTGTGTACTATTCAAATAGTAATGTGATCATCGATAGGACAATTTCATATCAATGGGATGTTTGAAGTTGTTCCAATGATGGCCTGATAAGAAAATTGATGATTGATGGTCTGTCTGTTAGAAGAAAATGAGGTGCTAGTGGACCAAATGGAAGAATAATGTTTTCTTGAAGTTTGATTTTGCCGACAATATGGTTTTTTAGAGCTAGTATTTTGGGTTCTTGAAGTCTTTTTGTTGATAATATGGGTTTTTATAGTTAATATTATGGGAGAAACATTTTGTAATATGCTAGGTTTTTTCAGTTAATGGCTTTAGTTTAGATACAATTATATTTTAGTCAGAATAGGTGGTGATAAGGGATGAATCCGATTGATAAGAGTCATTATATATCAAGAACTTTTGTAAATTTCTTATGAATATATATAAATATATATAGGAATATTTCCTTTTTCCAAAAAAATAAATAATTATTGTAGTAAATAAGATTAATTAAGTTAATATGAGGTTAGTTTTAATGAAATTCAATAATGTTGTCACTATTTAATTGGTGGCTAAATAGTAATATGGTTCAATAAATAATATTTTTATATTAAAATTAAGTCAAAATAAGAGTTAATATCTGTATCAATTAAGTAGTACTACTAAGGGGAGTAATTGTGATAAGTAAAATAGAATTATGAGTAAAATCACATTTTAAGTGAATATGGAGGAAACTTTGAAATCATTTTCACCTTGGAAATAAAGTGCAGTGAAATAATTTCTAGAATTCAAAGAGAGAGTAGTAATTACACAAAGCTTATCATTGAACATGTCATTTGGGAATGTAAGATTAGTGTGAATTAGAGTGACATTTAAATATGTGTAAATGAGTGGATAGGAAAAAGAAATGGTAACCAAGTAATATTAATAATTGTAATAGCAACATTAACATTAATAGTTTGGGTAAAATAAGATTGTTTATTTATAATCATTAATCATGTAATTATTTTTAAAAATAAATATTTACAAGGTATGAAGATATTAAATTTAAGTTGGAAAGTAAATAGTAAATTATGTAAAATAAATATATATATTTTGAAAGAAAAAGAGACAAGTACAATAAGTATGGTTACATGAAGGGGATTCACATAAGAGGGTGAAGTTAAAATATTTGAATTTGGAATTTGAAATATTTTATGATTGTAGAATAATAAAAATATTAAAAGTATCAATTAAGGAAAGTATGTTAATATTATGGTAGTAATTTGGTTAATAACAATAATATGTATTGGATTTAATAGTAATGATATGATTAATGTGAATTTGGATCCTACTATGAAATGTGTAATGACTCTCATGTTTTTGTCACCATTCTGATATTCTTTTTATGTTGTGTTGTGCACCTTGAGACTATGATGGTGATTGTCTCACTAGTTTAACTTGTTGGTTGGCAGTTCAGTTTGCTTGGATGTTTATGATACTCTTTATGATGTTGATGATATGATGATGCATGGTGTTTGTCTTTATCTAGTTATGTTTATCATTTGGATGTAGTACTATGTTGTTATGCAAATTGGTTAGTAACTGCTTTATGATATTTTTGATGATGTGTTCACTATTGGAGTCTAGGTGAGAGGACGGTGTAGGATCGCTCCTTTGTGAACACCTTGCTACGCTGGGGCTTCCTCTCATGGTGTGCTTGTGATTGGATATATATGTTGCTTGACGTTTGGTTTGATGTAGGATGCAAGTACCAGGCATTAACTCCACCTGCACTGTCAGGTTTGAGCGTGCCCTATAAGCCCAATGGGTATGATGTGGAAACTACAGTTGACAAGAATGTCCCCCATCCTAGGCTATCACCCCACCATTGTGTTTGACGATGTGGTCCGTTTGCTACCCCGTTCTCATTTTGGTATCGTTCTATTTGAGTCATTCCTTTTAATTGGTTAATTAATGCATTTTAATCATTTGATATAGTTGTTGTTCATTGTGTGTTGAGTTTATTAATTTTTGTTCAATTAATTGGTTTAATTTAACAACGTTCGTAAGTATTATGTGATTTAATCAAAGTATCAAAATTAAATTATCAAATTTTTAAATGAATACAGTATTTTTTTGATTTACAATGCTTGTGAGTGTAATGTTCATTTAATTAAAGTATTAAATTAAATTTATTGAAACTAGTAAGTGAATGTTATTAATTAATTATTATATTAATTTGGAATCAAAATAGTAATTAAATGGATTACATTTATAAAAGTATTTGTGGTTAACAATTATAATTTATTAAATTAAATAGTGTGATTTAATGTTTAAATGATAAAATAATAATTAAAGGTGAATATTAATATCCTTAGATTTTAATCAATTAAATGTGGAAAGAGATATGATTCTAAATTAAATAAAAATGATAAGATTTGCAAATGGGTGGAAAAATCAAGAAAGGAGGAAAAAAGATGAGTGCATGTACATGCACACTTTGAAATTGAAAATGGAATTGGAAACTTTCGATCTTTATTGGTTTTGTTTTCAAAAAATAAAGATGATTTCTTTAATTAAAATGGGAAAAGAAAAGGAGTTAATTTTTGTTTTCGAACAAGAAGATTTCTCGACAATTGTTTTTGGCTTGCTAGGTAATAATTCTCTGGAAAAAGTTTTAAAAAAATATTACAGCCTTGAGAATTGGGAAGAAGCCATTGTGGGAGAATGGAGAATGGTCTGGAGGTTACGAAAGAGCTTGTGCTTGTAAATTTTCTTCCAGTGTGAAGCATAGAACTCCAGGTTGGAGTTATTCTTCTCAAGTTTCATTTTTCATTTGTTTGTGATTTTTATGCTAGATATTCAAATCCTTTTATTTGTGGCAGTTGATGTAAGAATTTCATGATTCAAATATTTTTGCACAAGGCTTGCTTTTTGTTTTGAATAGTTCATTATTTCTAATCATATTCCAACCCTTCCAACTTTTTGATTCATTTAAGAAAATTTCCATTTTCCTTTATGGCATCCAGATCTGTATTTTCATTCTTTAATATGTTATGGGCACTACCATTAGCTCTCTTTATTCAGTTGATAGTTTGGTAGAAATTTAGGTGTCTGAAGATTTTGGTGTTATCTTAGTCTCCAACAATGTTTGGTATCCATTTCTAAACTCATTCCCTCTTTTAGGGCTATGCCTAGAGTCCCTAACACCTGTCTCAAATTTCTTTATGCTTATTATTTTAGGAGGTTTGCATTCACTATACGTTTGGATCCATAACGCATATGGTTGACTCTGATAGTCACAGCTAAGTATTACTATTTGCAACTGCTTTTCATACTTTGGATTGTGACGTCTGTCCTGATAGCCCTAGTTAGCATCACTTGCAATATGTCGCCTACATTTAATTTTTGAATGTTGCATATAGTTTTCAGGGACGCCAAATGGAATTCCATCCAGGGCATCATCATTATTTCTTGCAAAGTTTGACTTCAACCCGTAGTTTTGTTTCATTATCTAGCTTCATCTTTTTAGCGGTAATTGCTTAGTGATCCCATAGTTGTGCCTAAATTGCGCTTCACCTGAAGTAATAGAAGGTCTGACTCTATTCTTCCCTTAATTTTCTTTGAGTGCATTCATTGAAAATGTGTTTACTACCTAGATTAATTTGGCAATCTCAGCAAAACTAACTCCCATTGTCCAGCATCCTAGATCATGGTTTCGTTATCATAGTATTTCTAGCGGTATTTGGTTGTGAATTCTTTTCTTCATGTATGCCTCCATTTTCTCTCCTCTCTTTACTCGCTACATTGTATGGGTGAGGAAGTATTGTGCAATAAACTGGCCGAGGTTGTGCCTGATTTAAGTTTCATATTAATATTTTATATATGTGTGTGCTCATTTGTATCTCCAACTGAGTAAAGCCGTTTAGCGGGAAGCCAATAAACAGATCTAATATTATTCTTATGGATACATATGATTAAATATATATAGATATATATGTATATATGAAGGGCAAGCATGTATATATACAGTTCATGTATTATTTTTAGCGTATGTTTGTTGTTTTATAACAGCAAAGTAGTTTAAGTTAAATATATATATATATATATATATATATGAATATTGTTAAAACTAAATTGGTTGTATTAAAATTAAGTGAAATTTTTGTACTTAGATATTTATAGATCGGTTTCATAGCCTTTCCAAAATAATAATAATAACAAGCGCACGATTCTGCTAACGGGCCAACGGTGACGTGAAAACTGATGATTTGAAAATGTTCCTTTGCAGCTTCATCACCTGAAAACGAGTTTCTGTGGCAAACTGATGGTTCTTTACAATGAGCGCTTTAAAATAGAATCTAGAATTGATCATTCAGGAACGTTTTAAACCATTATTCGTATGCACAGATGATGACTGGTTTGCAATGACCCAGTCATTGTAAGTCTCAAAATACTATGTCTCCGTATTGAGGTGATTCTATACCAGTCATGCCTTTGAGTAATACAAGAACCCGCACGTGGCGTAAGCTCTCACTCCAGTTATGGGTGATTTACCTTTAGATTCTAGATGGGAAAATTGAATCATCTCTGATTCCATGGTTAGTCCCTGTTATCCGTCATTGACATTATCCCATTCTTGAGCTCATGTAGTGTAACTATTCATGGCCTTCTGGGTTCCTGGGCTGTACTGACAGGAAAGTCATGCCGCCCGTTACATGTTCCAATATTGGTTTTAGCGCCTTTAAAACGCCGCTGGCATCCCTGTTGCCGCGGAGAGGTTTAATTTTGCGCCATAGTGGAGAGTATCTTCCGCGGGGCCTGCTTATCAGGCATAAGGTAACCTGTCTGGAAGAGCTCTCAACAAGCGCTAACCCAACAAAATTCAATTAGCGGGCTGGGGTGGTACACTAACAAGATAATTAAGATGCCTCGCCCATGTTGTTAGTGCTTCCACAAACTAAGGGTGGGCTGAGAAGGCCATGGTTGGCAAGGTCACTACCTTGTCCTCATGAAAGGTTAGTGATCCCACATGTGTCACCCTATGGGGTTGGTGCCTAGTGAGAGGAAGCCTAGGTAACCATAGATGGGGGCCAGTGCCTAGTGAGAGGAAGCCTGGGTAACCCATGTAGGTCCATGCGATGATACTCTCCCTTAGTATCCCTTATTATTCTTTGCCTATGTATGCCTCTGGAAGTAGCCATTTTGATGTTGTTGTGATTCATGTTTCTTGTTACTCTTGTTTGGTTGAGTCTTGTTGCCTTTCCGCTTGACCATTCTTTGTCATGGGTCTTTCTTGTTGTCAACTCCTAGCATGGGGGTGGGCCTTCAAGTCCATGTGATTGGGTGGAACGTGCTTTACACCCCATTGGGTTCTAAAACAATGTACGTGAAGCATGGGGTTCATGTTGTTGCATATGATCCAAAGCTTTAGCGTAGTTATATTATGCCATGTTTAGTTCTATATTACTCTTGTATTTGATGTATCTTTCCCACTTTGAGTTGGGAAGCACAAATGTGCATGTGCAATCTTAAAACAATGCAATTTCTTATTATCAATGTACTTGTATCTTCTATTTTGATCAATGTAATGTATATATGTATATATTCTCTTGATTATGTTATGTGTTTGTATATGGATACTTCTCATTTATTTAATATCATGGATGGATGATTAATGTAATCTTAATTCTTTATTATGGTTTTATAATGTAATCTTAGAATTTGTTAAATATCGTTATGGAATGGGTTTATGTTACGTAATGTCATCATGTGTACCCCAGAGGATGTAGTTGTTAGTGTATTTGTATAATTACATTACATGTGTCATTTGTTAATGTTCATCTTATGTTATGTTTTACTTTAAAAAAAAATGTATTGTATTTGATAGTTTTAGTTGTCCTTTGGGGTTCGCACAGCAGGGCATTACAACTTGGTATCAGAGATAGGTTTACAAACACTGGGTACTTTAGGTTAGTTGTGCCCATTAGGTTAACCTTTGTGCATAAGTCTTGATCTCACATTTTCGCCTCTTATGTTATGTAGGAACATGCCTTAGGGTATTGGTCATGGCCATGGAAGAGGCTGAGGTGGTGGCTATGAATCCAACTGCCATATTTCATCATCTCCAAGCTCCCATGGTTCAAAACGTGAGGAACACTAGAGTTCCCAAAACAATTTGAGAGCCAGAGGAAAAAACCCGAAGCAACCAGGTTTGGAAGGAGGGTAGTTGTGACACCTACTTGAGGAGATTCTTGGCTATTTAGGCCCTAGGCCAGAGGAGGAGGAGCAGGTAGAGAGAGAAAGAGAGAGATCACTGAGGCAGAGAGAATTAGCAATTGAACAAGATGTCGTAGTGGCGGGTCATATGAGAGACCTATTGAGAGCACGACCTCCCACATTTGATGGTACTGGTGGAGGACTGGAGGTAGAAACATGGCTAATTGATCTAGATAGATGCTTTGCTATGCATCCTTATGGCAACAATACTAAGGCTAGGTGTGCCATCATGCACCTCAAAGGCTTTGCATCCACTTGATGGTGACTAGAAGAGAAAAAATTGCACCTGGACATTAGTGTTGTGACTTGGGAGCTTTTTATGGAGAGATTCAGGGCCCATTTCCTTTCAGACCACTAGATATAGTGTTAGATAGATGAATTCCATGAGCTGAGACAAATGGAAATGTCTATAGAGCAGTACGAGTGCCGGTTCTATGAGCTCAAGTAGTATGCGAGAATTGGTAACAATGAGGCTATGCTAGTAAAACACTTTCTCAAGGGCTTGAATGCCCGAATTAGTGGAGGATTCCAGGTATTCAAGCTAAAGACAATGGATTTAGCTATTGAAAAGGCTTGTCTTATGGAGGAAAACTAGGCCATGTCTTTAGGAGGCCACACAGGAGTTTAGATTGGTAGTACACCTACATCTGGTTTTGGTTCTCAAGGTGGGAAGCCTCAAGCTATAGGCTCTTCCATGAGTCATCGTGTGCCCTCCAAGGGTGGTCAATAGCAACAATAGTAGTTGCAGCCTAAACACATTAATTCTTAGTCTTAGCAAAGTGGTAGATCTTAGGCTAGAAAGAATTAGAATTGGCAACAAAATCAGCGTAACCATTTTGAGCAGCCTACACAGAGTACATAGTCAATACCCAGTCGGGGCATTTTCTAGTAGTCTAATGCACCATCTAGTGGCAGAGGTTTTGGCTAGGGCATAGGTTGTTTCTCTTATGGTCAATAGGGATATATTACTAGACATTGTCTATAGAGGAACACTCTAGGTTTTAGTCAGAGGCTAGTTGCTTCTGATCCAACGGTGGGTGATGCAGGCAAGTCACACCATGTATTCACGACGATTGAAAACTGCCAAGCTAATCATCAGGGCATTGTGGTTGAGACATTAGGTGTGTTACAAGGTACTAGTATTTCTATTCTCTTTGATTCCAGTGCATCAAATTCATTTATTTCTCCTTCAGCAGTAGAGCATTGTAGATTGGTGGTAGCAAGGTAGGGCATTAAGTGGTAGGTTGAATTGGCCTATGGGGAAAAGGTAGTAGTTGAATCACTACTTCAGGGTTGTAGTTTGAAATTGGGTCACTTGTGACTACGGTGGACCTTTGGATCCTACCTGTTGGTTCCTATGATGTTGTTTTAGGTATGGATTGGCTGAGTGCTTATCAAGCTATATAGATTATTGCCACAAGGCTGTGCGATGTGTAGACAATTCAGGTAATGAAGTTGAGATTGTTGGCATACAAAGACCCATCTCATTACAGATGATTTCTATGATGCAACTGAGGAGGTGTTTCCTTTAGGGTTGTCAGCTATTTGTTGTGTCAGCCAATGACTTGGATCTGGAAGAGAGTCAAGAGGTGTCATTGGATGACTATCCTCTCCTCAAGGATTTTGTAGATGTATTTCCAACTGAAATTTCAGGGATTCCACCAAAGCGTGACATTGACTTCAGAATTGATCTTGTACTTGGAGATGAGCCTATATCTTGGGCTCCATATCAGATGACAACATAGGAACTTCAGGAGCTCTATTTACAATTGGAGGATTTATTAGAAAAAGGGTTCATTCATCCTAGTGTATCCTCTTGGGGAGCACCAGTGATATTCATGAAGAAGGACGGTTCCCTCCATTTGTGCATTGATTATAGAAAGCTAAACAAAGTGACGGTGAAGAACCGATACCCTTTGCCGAGAATTGACGATCTATTTGATCAGATAAAGGGGGTGAATGTATTCTTAAAAAATGATCTTAAGTTAGGCTACCATCAATTGCAGATAGCTAAAGCTGATATACACAAAACTACATTCCGCACTCATTACGAGCATTATGAATTAACTATTATGTCATTTGGGTTGATGAATGCACAATTAGCTTTCATGAGTCTGACAAATGGAGTCTTTTGAACCTACTTGTTCTTGTGTTCCTTGACAATATCTTGATCTACTTGAAAACTATGGAGGAGCATGAGGCACATATGAGATAGGTGTAGCAGTGCTTGAGAGACAATCAGTTGTATGCTAATCTAGTGAAATGTGAGTTCTTTAAGACTGGAGTGAAATAATTGGGTCACATCATCTTGGGTGAAGGTATCGATGTGGATCCTTCAAAGATCCAAGCCATCATTGATTGGCCTGCACCCACGAATGTTCTTGAGATTTGCAGTTTTATGGGTTTAGCGGGCTACTATCGATGGTTTGTTCAAGGCTTATCGAGGATTGTACATCCCATCACTTCTCTTTAGAGGAAAGGGAATAAAATTATTTGGTTATAATAGTGCCAATCAACTTTCCAGACCCTTATGGAGAAGTTGACTAATGCACCTATTCTAGCAGTTCCTAATCCTACTAGAGATTTTGTTGTGTGTACAGATGCTTCCTTGGAAGGCTTAGGAGCTATTTTGATGCAATAAGGTTGTGTGATTGCATATGAGTCTTGCAAGCTCAAGGATCATGAGCTAAATTTCCCCACACACAATTTGGAGTTAGCCATTGTTGTGCATGCCCTAGTGAAATGGAGGCACTTTTTATTGGGGCATCGGTTTGAGCTACAGAGTGATCATCGTAGCTTGCAGTATATCTTTATGCAACCAAACTTGAATTCTAGGCAGAGGAGATGGATGGAATTTCTTTCCGAATATGATTTTGAGGTTAAGTACATCAAAGGAAAGGAAAATGTAGTGGTAGATGCTCTGAGTCAGTGGAGACATGAGATATCTACAGTGACTCTTGGTGTGGATTTAAGGAGCCTAATTCTCACAGCACTTCCCACTGATAGTTGGTATGAGGAAGTGAAGTCAAAAATTGAATTAGATAGAGCTTTGGAGGGAAAATTTGTTGGTTATTCATTAGAATCTGATGGTCTTTTATAGTATTTGGGTCATATGTATGTACCTCCTACTAAGGGTCTTCGTAACCTAATCACGACTAAGGCACATCAAGCTCCCTATTCTACTTGTCTAGGAGTCAAGAAGATGTATGTAGACCTTCATCCACTATATTCCTAGACTAGTATGAAGAGGGAGATCGTGACTTTGTGGTGAGATGTTTGGAATGTCAGAGAGTTAAGGTGGAACACCAACATCCCGCAGGTCTATTATAGCCTCATCTCATTTTGGAGTGGAAATGAGATATCATATCAGTGGACTTTATTGTTGGTTTGCCTATGGATTCTCATTGGCATGATGCTATCATGGTCACTATTGATAGGTTGATCAAGGTGGTACACTTTTCTCCCATCCAATCATCTTATACTACTTCATTAGTAGACAAAATATTCATGGAAGACATTGTTCGACTGCACGAAATTCCACAAAGGATTATTTCCAATAGAGATCTAGTGTTAACTTCTACATTGTGGACATCCTTTCAATGTTCCTTGGGGACCCAACTGAACTTTAGTTTGACATACCATCTAGAAACAAATGGTTAGACTGAGAGGGTCAACTAGGTTCTTTAGGACATTCTTTGAATGTACATAATGGATCAACAGTTGTGTTGGGAGGACTATTTTTATTTGGTGGAGTTTGCTTACAACAATGGATATCATAGTTCGATTGGTATGTCTCCCTTTCAAGCATTATATGTCTATCCTTGTCGGACCCTGTTGAGTTGGGACTGTCTTGAGGACCGAGTTCTCATTGGAACCAAAATGCTTCAGGATATGGAGCAACAAGTAGCTCACATCAGAGAGCACTTGGTAGTAGTGAATGACAGGAAAAAGAAATATGCAAATACGCATAGGGTCGACCATTAGTTTTCAGTTGGTGATCGGGTTTTCTTGCGAGTGCATCCATGAAAGAGTCCAATTTGTTATGGGAAATGCTCTAAGCTCACACCTTGTTTTGTGGGACCGTTTAAAGTTTTGGAGAGAATTGGCCTCATTCCTTATCGCCTAGCATTGCCACCCAGTCTATTGTGCATACATGATGTGTTTCATGTTTCTGTACTTAGGCCTTATTATCTAGATGTTTCTCACGTACTTGATTGGAATTCATTACAGGTCAAAGAAGGCCAGTTAGCACTCGAGCCCGTGGCCATTCTTCAGCACAAGAGGCTCACTCTTAGGGGTAGAGAAATGGAGCAGGTGTGGGTCCAATGGGACCCTAATGATGAGACTTTGACTCAATGGGAGGATGCATCCCGCATTAGATTCTTTTCCTTATTTGTTCACTGGCTTCCAAGAGTAATCCTAGCTTTAGGGGGGAGGATGTAATGCCTCTTGTGTTGTTGTCACCATTCCGATACTCTTTTTATGTTGTGTTGTGCACCTTGAGACTATGATGGTAATTGTTTCATCAGTTTGACTTGTTGGTTGGTAGTTTAGTTTGCTTGGATGCTTATGATACTCTTTTATGATGTTGATGATATGATGATGCATGGTGTCCATTTGTATTTGGTTATGTTTATCATCTGGATGTAGTACTATGTTGTTATGCAAATTGGTTAGTAACTACTTTATGATATTTGTGATGATGTGTTCACTGTTGTAGTTTGGGTGAGAGGATGGTGTAGCATCACTCATTCATGAGAGCCTTGCTATGTTGTGACTTCCTCTCATGGTGTGCTTATGATTGGATATATATGTTTCTTGACGTTTCGTTTGATGCAGGATGCAGGTATCGGGCATCAACTCCACTCGTACAATTAGGTTTGAGCATGCCCTATAATCCCAATGGGTATGATGTGGAAATCATAGTTGACAAGAATGTCCCCCATCCCAATCCATCACCCCATCATTGTGTTTGATGATGTGGCATGTTTGCTACCCCGTTCCCATTTTGGTATCATTTCGTTTGAATCATTCGTTTTAATTGGTTAATTAATGCATTTTAATCATTTGATATAGTTGTTGTTAATTGTGTGTCGAGTTTATTAATTTTCATTCAATTAATTGGTATAATTTAACAACGTTCATAAGTATTATGCGATTTAATCAAAGTATCAAAATTAAATTATCAAATTTTTAAATGAATGTCATTCAAGTATTGTTTTGAGTTACAATGTTCATGATTGTAATGTTGTTTTAATTAAATTATTAAACTAAATTTATTGAAACTAGTAAGCGAATGTTATTAATTAATTATTATATTAATTTGGAATCAAAATAATAATTAAATGGATTATGATTATAAAAGTATTTGTGGTTAACAATTATGATTTATTAAATTAAAGTGTGATTTAATGTTTAAATGATAAAATAATAATTAAAGGTGAATATTAATATCCTTAGATTTTAATCAATTAAATGTGGAAAGAAATATGATTCTAAATTAAATAAAAATGATAAGATTTGCAAACGGGTGGAAAAATCAAGAAAAGAGGAAAAAAGACGAGTGCATGTACATGCACACTTCGAAACTAAAAATGGAATTGGAAACTTTCGATCTTTATTGGTTTTGTTTTTGAAAACTAAAGAAGGTTTCTTTAATTAAAATGGGAAAAGAAAAGAAAGGAGTTAATTTTTGTTTTTGAGCAAGAAGAAGATTTCTCAACAATTGTTTTTGGCTTGCTAGGTAATAATTCTCTATAAAAAGTTTTAAAAAAATATTATAGCCTTGAGAACTGGGAAGAAGTTGTTGTGGGAGAATGGAGAATGGTCTGGACGCTGCGAAAGAGATAGTACTTGTACATTTTCTTCTGGTGTGAAGCATAGGACTCCATGTTGGAGATATTCTTCTCAAGTTTCATTTTCCATTTGCCTGTGATTTCTATGTTAGATATTCAAATCCTTTTCTTTATGGAAGTTGATGTAAGAATTTCATGCTTCAAATCATCTTTGCACAAGGAATACTTTTTGTTTTGAATAGTTCATTATTTCTGATCGTATTCCAACCCTTCTAGCTTTTTGATTCATTTAAGCAAATCGCCATTTGCCTTTATGGCATCCAGATCTGTATTTTCATTCTTTAATATGTTATGGGTGCTGCCATTAGCTCTCTTTATTTAGTTGATAGTTCGGTAGAAAATTAGGTGTCTGAAGGTTTTGGTTTTATCTTAGTCTCCAACAATGTTCAATATCCATTTCTAAACTCATTCCCTCTTTTAGGGCTGCGCCTAGGGTCCCTAGCACCTATCTCAAATTTCTTTATGCTTATTCTTTTAGAAGGTTTGCATTCACTATATGTTTGTATCCATAATGCATATGGTTGACTCCAGTTGTGGCTAAGTATTACTATTTGCAACTAATTTTCATACTTTGGATTGTGACATCTATCTTGATAGCCCCAGTTAGCATCACTTGCAATATTTCAGTTGTTACTTGTTCTTTGAATGCTACAAATAGTTTTGCATTCAATGGAAGTTTCCATTTAGGCGTCGGTGTTGTTTCTTACAAGCTTGTCTTCTTCAAACAATGCATTTTATTTTATTATCTAGTTTACATTTGTAGCTTAACGTGGTAATGGCTTAGTGATCCATAGTTGCAAGTTTCAAATTGAAGCTGCCTTGAAGTATTGAATAGTTCGATCTATTCTTCCCTCTTTTTAATTTTTATATCCATTGAAAATGTGTTTACTGCCTGGGGATTACTTGGCAGTCTCTTAGCAAACTAAATTTACTGTCTGGCATCTTGGGAGATCAATGGTTTTTGTTATCATAGGCTTAAAGTGGTATTTTGGTTGGCTAGGGAATTTTTTCTCTTTGTGCACCCCCCTCCATTTTCCTCTTTACTTGTTGCATTGCAGCAAGGAGGCTATTGTGTGTAGCCATGCCTTATATTAATATTATATATGTGTGTGTGTGTGTTTGCTTTGTATTCTCCAGCTTGAGTAATGTTTAAAAGGAAATAATAATAAACAGATTCATATTGATATTTTATGTGGATATACATATATGATTAAATACATATATATAGATATATATGTATATATGTATATGTAAGTATATATATATATGTATATGTTTATATATTTATATTTGTATGTACACAACTAGATAATTTCTAAAGAAACTAAAATGTATATATATGTAGTTTTCATGTATTATGTTTAGTGTATGTTCGTTGTTTTATAACAATAAAGTAGCTTAAGTTAAATATATTTATATATATATATATATATATTGTTAAAAGTAAATTTGTTGTGTTAAAACTATGTGAAATTTGTGTTCTTAGATATTTATAGATTTTTTTTATAGTTTCTTCTTTTTTTTAAAAAAATAATAAGTAATAATTTCATAATGGAAGTACAACTAAGATGAAATTGATGATTTAAAATATTCTTTATAGTTTATCACTTGAATGAGTTAGTAAACTGATGGTTTTTACAATGAGCGTTTAAATAAAATATAATTGATTGTCTAGAATTTTTTTGGAAACAATTATTTTAAGTGCATGGTGAGGTGATAGATTGTTTGTAATGGTTCCTAGTTGGTTGTAAGTCCTCAAATGTTATGTTCTTATTGAGGTGATTTTATGCTTAGTCATGTTTTGAGTATGTTGGGAACCCACAATGTATAAGTTGCTCTTACTTGGTAGTTATGGGTAGATGGATTTTAGGCTTCCAGAGGCAGTGGGGAAAATTGGATTTATGTTGGATTTTCCATGGTTAGTCCCTTGTGATTCATTTGATCGTATTCCTATTTTGAGCTCTTGTGGGTGTACCTTTTTTCATGATTTGCTTTCCTTGGGTTATGAATTTGAGTGAGAAGGTTTATGACTTGCATATGTTCTTGGTTGTTGTGGTTTTAGTGATTTACATGTTTTGGTACAACCCTTGTTGCTATGAAGTTTGTTTCGGTTCTACTAGGGAGAGTGGCTCTTCATGGGGGCCGACGCACAAAGGGGCGGCGAGGGTAACCCATGGAAGAGTTTCCTTAACAAATGATAACCTTATAGAAATTAACTAGTGGGTTGGGTAGGTACACATTAACAAGATAATTAAGATGCATCGCCCATGTTGTTAGTACTTTCGTAGACTAAGGGTGGGCTGAGAAGGCCATGGTCGGCAAGGTCACTACCTTGTCCTCATGAAAGGTTTGTGATCCTGCATGTGTCACCCTATGGGGCCAACACCTAGTGAGTGGAAACCTAGGTAACCCATGTAGGGCCATGCGATGGCACTCTCCCTTAGTATCCCTTGTTATTCTTTGCCTATATGTGCCTCTGGAAGTAGCCATTTTGATTTTGTTGTGATTCATGTTTCTTGTTACTCTTATTTGGTTGAGTATTGTTGCCTTTTCGCTTGATTGCTCTTTGTTGTGGGTCTTTCTTGTCAACTCCTAGCACAGGGGGTGGGCCTTCAAGTCCACGTGGTAGGGTGGAACATGCTTTGCATCCCATTGGGTTCCCAAATAGTGTTTGTGAAGTGTGGGGTTCGTGTTGTTGTAGATGATCTAGAGCTTCACCGTAGTTCCATTGTACCATGTTCAGTTATGTATTACTCTTGTATTTGATGTATCTTTCCCACTTTGAGTCGAGAATCATAGATGTGCATATGTAATCCTAAAATGATGTAATTTATTATTATCAATATACTTGTATATTCTGATTTGATCAATGTAATGTATATATGTATATATTCTCTTGATTATGTTATGTGTTCATATATGGATAGTTCTCATTTATGTAATGTCATGGATGGATGATTAATGTAATCTTAATTCTTTATTATGGTTTTATAATTTAATCTTGGAATTTGTTAAGTATCATTATGGAATGGGTTTATGTTACGTAATATCGTCACGTGTACCCTAGAGGACGTAGTTGTTAGTGTATTTGTATAATTGCATTACATGTGTCATTTGTTAATGTTCATCTTATGTTATGTTTTACTTTTAAAAAAAATGTGTTGCTTTTGTTAGTTTTAGTTGTCCTTTGGTGTTCGCACGATGAGGAATTACAAAATGAGCATGAGTTTTAACTGTATATATATAAAAATGTATATATGTAAAACACATCACCTTCTTGAACTTGGTAAAACATTGGCATATAGTTTCAAAGAAAAAATGTTTGATTTTTTTTCTTCCATGAATTTATAGGCATTATAAAAAATATTCCCACCCTTACTATATTGCATGGTTTAAAAAGGGAAATGAAGTAACTATTGATAAGAGATGCTTAATCAAGTTTTTTATAGGAAATATTTATAAAGAAGTAGTATGGTGTGATGTCATTCCAATGGATGCATGCCATGTGTTGTTGGGAAAGCCATGGTAATATGATAGGAAGGTAATCCATGATGGAGACAAGACCACATACACTTTGTGGAAGGATTTCTCTAAAGTGATTTTATCACCTCTTAAGGATGAAGGGAAAGTTGAAAATATGTTGTCCATAAGAGAACTTGTCAAAGAAAGGAAGGTGATTGGTTTTTGTTATGCACCAGTGATGCAAAGAGAAGGAAGTAAAGAAAAACATGTACCACAAAAGCAATTGAGTGTCCTTTGGAGGATGTTACACTTTTACAAAATGAAAGTACAATTAAGAATGAAGATGATAATTTTGCAACAACAGAGGAGAAAGAGGTTTTTTTTTTGGTTTTATTAAATAGGAGAAGAGATGGAAGGAAAGGTAGTAAAGTTTGAAAAATGTGAGAAAGAAATGGATTGGAAACAACAAGTTTTGAGTAGAAAGGAAAGGATTACACATATTTTGGATATAAAGGAAATGTGCACACAACAAGTTCAAAATAGAAAGTATTTGGTACAAAGGGAAGGACTAGCACAAGAGGATAACACGTGGATTATAGAATGAAAATTGAAGAAGTTGGATTGGGACAAGTGGCACAAATTTCAGGAAAGCAACTTGCAGGAGCTGATTTTTTTCAACTAGAGGAGAATGATGTAGGAACTTTTGAAGGTCATAAATTTTGACCTAAGAGTTTAATTGAGATTTTAGTTTTTTTTCAAGTTTTTTTTTTCAATTTACTTTTTAAATTTAATTTCAAACTCTTACATGTAATTAGATTAGTAAATTGATAGTTAGTGTCACTTTAATTAGTTTCAAATAATTGAAAACTTTCATAGGTGATGCAAAGAGGAACCTCCCACCTCCAAGCATAACTCAAATCTACATACTCTCAGTACAATACATTATACATTATGCAATACAACTAATCTAACACAATAAAACTCATATAAATTCATTTCATTTTTACCAATGAAAACAATTACACAAATAAGAAAATAAAACTTATTACATTATCCATCCATGGCTTCTCACACACATTATCATTCCCACATTCCTCACTCTCAAATCTGCAACACAAAAATTTCTTCACAACTCTTCAAACTCTGTGTTGGACATTTTTCCTCTTGCAGGCATCAAAAACCCTATTTTTCTTCAATATTTTTACTTCTATTTGCTAAAAACTTGTTGCCTGGTCCATCTACTCCAATATGGCTGCCTTTTTCTCTTAAAAATTGATATATTAAAGTTGTTCTCATTGCTGTAACAACCCACCTTTTTTTTGGACGTGAGAGTAATGTTTTCTCTTCAAAAATGGCATTACCAATCAATGCATTTTTTGTTACAAATTGTCATGTGGATTCCTTTTCTCAATTTGGCACCATACTCAATAACTATTCTTAATTGAATTTCAGTTATAAATTCATTAAGAATAAGCCCAATAATAAATTTCTAAAGGAGTATGACAATAAATATTAAAATTAAGTTACCACCAGCTGCCAATAATTGCATAAAATTTAATTTTTGCATAAATTTTCATTAGAAACTCATATTCACCCGAAAACTTTCCAAGATGCATATAATGTCATTTAAAATATTTCCACCAAGTCATTTCACTCCACCCTTCACAAAACTCAATATTTTAAATTTTCCATAAATTGTCAACACATATTTTTACAAACTTTCAACATTAAAATCTCTCAAACCGTGAAAGATTTTACTTTGATTATTTTTTACATATTTTACATGGTACCTCAAATAATATCCCTGAAAAATGATTATGCTCTAGCTCTTATGGATTTTTGGGAATAAATTTTTGAAAACTGTCTATGGAGCCTTTGAAATAGCAAACCAATAAGAATTTGAAAATTGCAATTTTGACCAAATTTTTGAGTTTTTACTGCTAAGAGATGCCTGAAAAACACCAATGCAAACCGAAAAAAACACAAAATAAAAAATTAAATTGAAATATTTTTGGGTGATGCAAGATCGCTTGTGGACCTAGATGCTCCTGCATCAGACACGCTGGGTAAGAAGTTTGTGAGTATACACTCACAAATGTGGATTTGAATGGTAAGATCACCCTTTCAGATTGCAAGCAATCTGTAGCGATTTCCATCACTAAAATATGTGCACAACAAGTTCTTTCTTTTCCTCTTTTTCTAGCATCTTGTCAGAAAAAGCTCCACTCTTCTCCAATAAATTTGCATTACATTCTTCTCTCCTTTCGTGGACTTGCATCCACCATGTTCCATCCTCTGCCAAATTATTTCTCCTCTCCTCTCCTTTGTGGGATCCAACCCACCACAAACTGACCACCTCCATAAGAAGAATCTTCATGTTCTTCTACAATACCTCCATACAAATATGCACTAACAAAATATATTTGCACCTCCTCTACATTCAACTCTTCAATTACATACATCTCATTATCTTTTTCATAATAATAAAAATAAAAAAACTTAACCATTACCCCAATTATTTCTCTCTATTGTTGCTGCAATATCTTCTTCTCTACCACCATCAATGGTTTCATCTTCTCCATCTGCATCTTCTTTCATTATCCTTTCAACCTTCTCTTCCTTCACTTGCATATAGTAAGGTAAATCAATTGTTACCTCTTTCTCCTCTGTTGCAACTTCTCCTTTTCCTGCAAACAAAACAAAGTCAACATGATCATGGGACTTATCTTGTCTCACCTATATCTCCCCCATCCTCTTATCACATTCATCAGTCACTTTCCCTTCAAGGAAGATATCTATCTTCCTTATCTTCTCTTTGAGTAGGAGATCTTCATCTTCACCGAATTCTTCATAAAATATAGGACCTTTTGCTTCTGCTTCAAAAAATTCTTTCCACTCCTCTTCTTCTTCTTCTTCTTCCTCAGTGCCACATGCATAACACTCTACTTCATCATTTTTCCTTCCTGCATTCAAAATATTATTAGAATGATAAACAAAGTTACTATTACCTCTTATCCTTGCCCAATATGCATTCAAATCTTCCACTGCTTTCTTCAACTCCTCAAATTCTCTCACCCTATCCATCCTTAGTCCTTCCTTGAGTTTCTCAAGTCTAGAAATTGTCAAAATCCATCTAATGACAAAATTTCTTTTCCTCTTTCTCCTTTCCATTTTTAAGACCTCTCAATTCCTTAACAATACAAATCTTCAAACTCTTTAGTTTTACTTATATAAATTTCCTCTTTTGGCGATCTATTTACACCCATGGGAACCTCAGCTTCTCAAATCCTCTAAAAAATTCTTTTTACTACTTGCACATTTATCTGCAAGCAAAATCCACACATTCTCCACCCTCATGTCTTGGTACAAACTACCTCATGTTTGGCGCTTTTCCTACACACTCAGGAACTCCCGCTCTGATACCATTGATGCAAAGAGGAACCTTCCACCTCCAAGCATAACTCAAATCTACATACTCTTAGTATAATACATTATGCAATACAACTAATCTAACACAATAAAACTCATATAAATTCATTTCATTTTCATCAATAAAAACAATTACATAAATTAGAAAATTAAACTTATTACATTAGCCATCCATGGCTTCTCACACACATTATCATTCCCACATTCCTCACTCTCAAATCTGCAACACAAAAAATTCTTCACAACTCTTCAAACTCTGTGCTGGACATTTTTCCTCTTGCAAGCATCAAAAACCCTAATTTTTCTTCAATATGGCTACCTTTTTCTCTTACAAATTAATGTTTTAAAGTTGTTCTCACTATTGTAACAGCCCACCTTTATTTTGGACATGAGAGTAATGTTTTCTCTTCAAAAATGGCATTACCAATCAATGCATTTTCCTTTACAAATTGTCATGTGAATTTCTTTTCTCAATTTGGCACCATACTCAATAACTATTTTTAATTGAATTTCAGTTATAAATTCATTAAGAATAAGTCCAATAATAAATTTCTAAAGGATTATGACAATAAATATTAAAATTAATTTTATGCAAGTTACCACTAATTGCCAATAATTGCATAAAATTTAATTTTTGCATAACTTTTCATTACAAGCTCATATTCACCTGAAAACTTTTCAAGATGCATGTAATGTCATTTCAAACCTTTCCACCAAGTAGTTTCACTCCATCCTTCATAAAAGTCAAGATTTTAAATTTTCCATAAATTGTCAACGCATATTTTTACAAACTTTCGGCATTAAAATCTCTCAAACCGTGAAAGATTTTACTCTAATTCTTTTTGCATATTTTACATGGTACCTCAAAGAATATCCTTGAAAAAGGATTCTACTCTAGCACTTATGGATTTTTGGTAATAAATTTTTGAAAAATGTATGTGGAGCCTTTGAAATAGTGAACCAACAAAAAAATGAAAATTGCAATTTTGACTAAATTTTTTGAGTTATTGCTGCTAAGAGATGCCTGAAAACACCAACACAAACAAAAACAAACACAACACTAAAAATCAAACTAGAATATTTTTGGGTTATGCAGGATTGCTTGTGGACCTGGATGCTCCTACATCAATAGGTCATGCAGATAAGCACGAGAAATTACCAAAAAAGGATAAGTTAAGAAAGCTACTAAAAATTTCCAAAAAATGTATTTTTCAGATTTTGCTAAAAATTGACAAAAAAGACAATTTTCAGAGTTGTACTTAAAGGGAAGGTTGTTTACAGTTTTGGGGGTATAATGGAATGAAGAATAAAGAATAATTTTCAAAAGTATTTGGAATTTTCTATGTCCATGATTGTAATAATAATTTTAATTTATATGTTGTGAATTTTGGCTACATCATTACACCCTTAATCTTAGTGTGTGCATAGGGTTATGAGTAGTCAACTTGTGACTACCTAGTGTATGCAGAAGGTTATGAGTAGTAGGCCTGTGTCTAACTTAACTCTTAATTAATTTGTATGATCATTATTATAGTATTTATCTATTTAGGTAATCATAGGTGTTATATTTAATTGTTTAAGTCGACTTGGATGACAACTAGAGAATACTTAGGTATATATACCAACTAGAGGTATGGTTCTTAGAATTAAATTTTGGATTGTGTTCTCATTGGATATATTTGGAGGTTTCTCCCCCTCAAAGTTTCTTGTTATTCTCAATTATTGTCAAGTATTTGTAAAATATTTCATAGTATATTCCTCTTTTGTGTAATTTATTCTATCGTATACTTCTAAGAAAATGATTTAATTTTAGGTATGGAATATATTTATTGAAGTATTTAATGATTGCATTGATGAGGGTACTCCCCTTACAAAACCACACACACACAACTAAACAAGATAGATAAATAGAAAATGAAGAAAGAAACACTTGCTTTCTATTATCTTGATGGAGTGAAATTATAATACTCAGAAAATAACATATTACAGCCACATGGGCCTTCTCATTATAGAAATATGCAAGCCAAAAACCATGATATGCACTACTAGAGCTCTCTTTTGTAACCATGTTCTCCCTTTTTATCCAAGAAGTGTAATTTCCTTAGAATATTTTGGAAGGTTTAACCCCATTTTGGTGCCAGAAATTCCAACATCTATTTCACTCTAGAAGTTTATTTTTATTTTTATTTTATATATATTTACAACTTCTGAGGGTCATAACTTTCAATTTGACCGTCAGATTTTCAACTGTAATATATTGTTGGAAAGCTCATGAAGATATCTACAACTATTTTTTGCCAAATCTATAAGATCAAAGATTTTTCACCCTATTTTGGGGCTTTGAAGGGCCTCAATTTTCAATTTTAAACTTCATTGGAGAAATTCCTCAAGATGAAAATTTAATATCTTCCAAATGGTACAAGATTTTAAGATGAATCTGTCACTAAAAATATTATTTTCTAATTTCACTCCTTGGGGTCAATTTTTGTGTCCATAAGAACCTGAATAGGTTGACTTGCTAAAAATAGCAGGTGACTATTTTTCATTGTTTCAAACTTCTAACTATCCCAAAGACTACATGAGTTTCCATGGGCCCCAAAATACCTAAGGAAACTACAAACAAAATGAAAATACAATATTTTTAGGTGATGCAAGATTTCCCTTACACTATGGTATGCTCCTATATCATGCATGGATTCATGTCAAGCCTCTAATAGGAGAGTAAAATGTAATTACCCAATCAATTATTTTTCAGCATTTAAAACTATAGAGATGGGAACAAATAACTAAAATAATTGATCAAGATTTGAGAAACTAAATTAAAAAAATTGTATATTGGACACTAATGTATTTTCATAAGAAGTACTAATAATTAAAGTGATAAAAAATTTAAAAAATAATAAGAAATAAAAAAGGAAAAATATGACATGTGCTAAATTATGATATATGACTTAAGGATTAAGAGGTTGTAATTAATATCATGAAATATTTCCTCTTAAAAAGGGATTGATATCACACATTACAAAATAGCTTACAAATTAAGAAATGGTATTTATGTTTAGTAAAATCTCTTTAAATAAGATTGAAAAAAGAGAAAATGACAAAAATATTTTTTAAAGATGGTTGATAATCAACATGTGCATGGCATAGAGATTAGGAGGATGGGATTAATAGCATGAATGTGGGTTTATTATTAAATTATTTATATCTCAAATATAGAAAATCATGACATAGCTTAAAGATTAAGAAAATAATATTTATACTAAATAAAAGGACTTAAAATAAGACTGACAAAAGAAAAAAAAAAAAAGAGAAATGGTCTCATTAAAGGTGATTTCTAACACACATATACAATATTATGGCATGTTTGAGAGATATGTCATAAATAAGAACTCTTAAAATAAGATTAATGGCTTATATATAAAAAATTATGGCATAACTTAGAGATTAAGAAAATAATATTTAGACTAAATAAAAAGATTATTAAAATAGGATTTGATATTCCATACACAAAAGAGTACAACATAATTAAAATTAGGAAAAATAAAATTAATATCATGAAAAACAACCATACCTATTTTCAGTAATTAAATTATGTGTAAAAGATATACATAAAATATAATAAAATATTTTTTCAAAATTTATATGCTAAACAACTAAAAAATAACAAAAACAAATGTACTACTAAATCCATATAAAGTGATTATGATATACTTATCATTAATCAAATTTCTTTAAAATTTCCTAATAATTTATCATTAAACATATTAATTATGATATATATAAATTCCTTTTAATTTTTTTAGTAATTTATTATATGTTAATTATGATTCATTATGATAGAAATAAATCTCTTTCCCTTTTCTTTTTTTTCACTATTTTTTATTGTAAATTATTTTTAACTTTTTGAAATTATGTCAATACATACATATAATGTTAAATCTAAAAAAAACTACATGCTTAGTGTTGACTACTTTCCAAACGTCCATCCACTTGTACATCAAGAAGTATGAAACCATTAGCTCTAAAAAAAATCTAGATTTTTAATTACTTGGGGTTTGAGACATGGTAGACTAGATAAAATTTAGCTAACTAGAGACCTGAGATCCATAATATTATTAATTTATATAAACTCATGCACTTTAATGTTCTTGAATTGAAGACATTCATGTTTCATAAATGATAACTAGATTAATTTTGAACTTGAACTTAGTTAAAAACATGGGTGTAAGAGAGGAAATTATATCTTACTAGGGGATTAAAGTTCAGAATGCTCATGGGGACATAGTTTTTTGTGCCTCATATTTTATATAAGCTTAGTTTTTGACTTATTCAAACTTCAAACATTTGACTTAAATGGTGTAGTAAATAAAAAATTATGGTCAAATTGGTTTCAAAGTAATACTCAACTTAAAAATATAGAAGCAAGAAATTGATTATATTAAGTTTCACTAGAATCCTTGAAGTCTATAATTAGAAAATATTCCCATGTTTAACCCATTAGTAAAGTGAAAAATTGGTCATGAAGTTTACATTTACTAGTAATAAATTTATAAATAGTAGGTGTCAATCTACTAAAGTATCAATTGTTTGATGACCACATAATAAAATAAATCAAATAGTCGATCACTAAACATTTAAAATAAAGATGTGTGTGGTTGTTTTAGCTAATATTTATTAACAAATAGGAAGTACCACCTATTTGAGTGTATATGCACATGCCAACCTATTGTTCTAAATAAAACTCGATCATTCAATTTTTAGTGGATAGAAATGAAAATTTAGATTCCATAAACATTTCTAGTAGAAATACAACCCATGGATAACACTAAGCTATGGGTATCTAACAATGGCACTAGTAGTGCCCAACCTAAAGCTGCGTTGATCATGTTTTGACTACTATGTGTTGTCTAACCACAAGGTTCCATGAAACTTTATCCATCCCCCATTGCTCCATATGAAAGTTCTATGCATAAATAATTTTAAAATCCTTGCTACTATTCACAAAGTGGTCATAACATTATTTCTCACTATTTACACCATTATAAAGGAACTTCAATGGGATTTGATGCATTTTGATAAAGTGGGATACCATATGAACAAAGAAAAATTCTTGTCATTATTTTGATGACATTTTGATATTTGGACACATTTTGTGAACTAATTCATTGTAGGTTGGTTATATGGTTAAAAATTTATATTCCCTATAGGATTAGACATAGGGGATAATTCTTATTAGCCTTGAAATCTTCATGTATTTTTCCCAAAGATGCATTTTGATAGGCCTGACAACTCTATATTAGCCATGGTTATCTTTTCAATTCTATTTGCATGGTTATGGAAACTTAATGAGGATGAAGAATAGTATCGAAGAGAATATGAGGTGAACATGTGGATGCACAGTTGAAGGCCTTGAATGATAAAAAATTGTGAAGTTTCCAATGCCAACTAATTTTCCCATAATTTAGAATTGGTACTCAATGATTGTGATGATAGATCTTTATGTTTCTTAATTAATTTGATTTTATGGTGAATAATTTGATGCTCTTTACTCATTGCAAGTCTAGGATTCTATAAACATTATGGAAATATAATGAGACTTGATGAAGGTGTACTATACTTGAGTGAATGGATCTTCTATAGTATCAAGATCACTTTTACTTGATGGTTGGAGAACTACAACTACATAAGAGAGACAATAATGTAGTGAATTTTAATTTGAGTTTTAATTAACTCATATGGAGATCTAGCAGGACTTATCTTATATCATTGTAACTTAAAGTTGAATTAGGTCTTACCCTATAAAGGTGGCTCTAAATTTTAGATTAGGTTGACTTAGTCAAGGAATTAATTGTAAGATCACCTCTATAAAAGAAAGAATTCCATTTAGTTTTGAAGAGGGAGGATCAAGGAGAGAAATTTTGGGAGAAATAAAGGAAACTACAATATCAAATCTTGGTGGAAATTGTCACATTCCCATAACTTGCTAGTTCTCCACCTCAGATGGTTATGAATTTGTATTTGTTGTTTTGAAACTTGGATTGTTTGGTGAAATTCAATAAAGTGTTGAATGTTTACATATTTGTTTTATGGTAGATTTTTCAAATATTGTGTAATACTTGCACATGTAATATGATAGTTTTATGCAATTAATTTTTCATTTTCACAAAATTCCTTAGGTTCTTGCATCTATAATGTTTATGATAGTGTTAAATACTAGTCATGGTATTGTAGGTTAATAAAATTCCACTGGATCTTGCAAGACAAGTAATAGTAAATCAAATACAAAGTTGTTCCTCTTTATTTTTAGTTTATTTCCTCTCTAAACCCTTATCTTTTTTTCTTTTTTACATATTTGGTTAGTTTAGGATTAGGATAGGGTTATAATAGGATCTTATTTTTAACAACTTGCTATTATAAATATTTTTTCTCATTTTGCAAGTTGTCCTAATATTTTTGATTAAAGGAAAACTAGCTTTTGATGGGACCTGAAACCCATTACAAGAAGTTTTTGAAGGGACTTAAAACCCTTTACAAGGCATAGATACTACTAGAAAAATAATCAGCATACCAATTCACAGCCCAATAGCAACAACCAAACATAGATACTCAAATTAAACCATGCTACAACAAATAGGTTTTGAAGGGACCTTAAACCCTTAACAACTAGGTTTTTACAAGGACCTTGAACCATAAGAGACTAAAAAACAATTACTTGAAATAGTCAAGAAACAAAGTAGCCAAGCTACAACAAAGCATCTATTCAATAATAGCATCATTGAGCCACCAAAATGAGGGTAACAAGACTCCCCATCAGAAAACAACACCCACCACCTTTTACATCCAAATTTTATTAGGGGCCTTGAACCCTTATGAATCTTGATCACAAATTGAATCATCCAGGAATTAGAAAACCATCCACTTAGAGTAGTTAAATCTAAGCCCATGAAACCAGAAGAAAAAGAAAGATGTAAAACACCCACCAAACCTTGATTATCAAAAGAACCAAAAAAACCAAACACCCCACCTCGATAGGGTTTTAGGAAGCACAATTGAACACTTCAAAGCATTAGCCTTCCTACAGCTCCAATCCACTAAAATTTCCAACCCAACCTCCACCTCTAAAAGAGAGGGAACCTCTCTATAGGTGAGGATGATAAGAAATCCCTTACCACCAAAACCCCATCTCTCAAGGCCATACAAGCTCCACCTCAAAAGGAACCAGTGCTCCACCTCAAAAGGAGCAATCTCCCCCTCTATAGTAAACAATAGTTGAAGATTCTGATGGTTAGCAGCTTTAGTAGGAAGGGATAACCTAACATCCCTTGGCACAAAAGATTTAGGAGAACCAAGAAAAAAAACCAAAAGGTGAGACAGGAAAAAAACCCACCCAACAAGAAAAACAATACCCCACCATTTTCTCCTTCAAAAGGGAACCAACACCATCAACCACAAGCTCCAAGCAGCAACCCACAACAACTTTCACCAATAGAAACCCTTCTGTCATTAGCAGCCCTATGAGAAGATAAAATAAACCATCACAGGAAAAATGAAGGGATTCAACTAATCCATTAAGCACCCCATCCTCCTTGGCATGCCAACCAAGAATAAGAGATAGCCAAAACTCCAAACACACTCCTAATTTAGGAAAACCATACCTCACCCCTAGCAAAGGTACAAATGAGAAAGGGACCACACATCAGGAAAAGGAAAGCCTCCACAAAGAAATTCCCACAACAAAAACCAAGGAAACAACAAAACCAACAATATTCACTTCAGACATGAGCCCACCAACAACCATGAGCTACAAAAACTTCCACCAACAGCAACCCAACTGTCGACAACAACCCTTTTGCCATCAATAAAAGTCTCCACAAAGAAAGGCCTATAGAAAAAGGCACCAAGGTAACAAAAATAACAAAAATATCCACTCTAGACATGAGCACATCAACAACCATGAGCTCCAAGAAACTACCCACAACAACATTTGTGAATAGCAACCATACTATTGTCAGCAACCCTTCTACCGTCAATGGTCCAACAAGGAGATAAGGGAAACCCTCATAGAAAAAATAAAGGGAACCAACCAATCCATTAAGCACCCCATCCTCCTTGACATTCTAGTCAAGAATAAGAGAAAGATAAAACTCCAAACATATTCTTGACTCAAGAGAACCATACCTCACCCTTGACAACATCAAGAAAGTCGTTGCTAACAACAACCTAGAAAAATCATCAGCGACATCTCCTAGAGAGATGCCATCCGCTTCCCTGCTGACTCCAACAAGCTTGTTGTCAGGAAGCACTAGACACAATTCATCTGCCTCGTCTTCAAAATCAACATCTCCCTCACCGTTTGCAATAGGAGAATTCAAATTCCTACCCCCACTTTGTTTCCTACCACTCACCATTTCTAGGTATTTTAGGGTAGATGCAAGTTGTCTTATTGTTGTTACAATATTGAAAGTGTTTATTTTTGTGCAATAGCTAATTGGAGCATCTTGTTTATGGATCGTTTATCTTATTTTCTAACCTCCTAATGAAATTAACCACATTTTTAAATGACTACTAGGAACCGCTTATACAAGTACAACTACATAAGCCACTAAATTATCCAACATTGTCAAGATATGACACAAAGGGACCTTGGGGTTATCAATCTCTTGATGTTGGTTTCATTCTACGAGAGGTGGTGAATTTGGTGTTCTACTTGTATATCGATGAGTGTGTGAAAATAATCCTCAATGGTACACATATTAATAACTAGAAAATTAATTATAATTATAACATCTACCTAAAGGAAAATATTTATAAAAATAATATAGAAAATATACAAATTTATAACAATAATATAAATCTTTTAAAATATTAAGTTCTATCTATTATTTAATTTATTTTAGTTTATTAAGAAGCCTTAATAGGGAAAAAATGATAAATAAATATAAATATCAAATCTAAAATCATTTAATGATAATATTGAAATGTATTTTAACTTTCATTACAAATCTATAATTTTGGGATAGTAAACTCATAAGAGGATACAAATAAATTAGCATCTCCAAAGCAACTAACACATTATATATGTTTGGAATCCAGACCAATCACTGCGTGAAGGTGGAGGCTGAATTCATACATGTCAAATATGCAATCAATAAAGGTTACTCCAAATTATGGGTTAAAGGTGATTCTTTAAACATAATTAACTATATGTGTGGCACTCACCCTCCAAGTTGGAATGTGGATCAACTCATTAAAGATACTATAATCATGTTGCAATCTTGTGAAGAGAGTCACGTCTCTCACGTTTACCTAGAAGGAAATTCGTTGGAAATTTTCTTTGCCAACAAGGATGTCAATTTAAATGATTTTTTGTGTGTGGGAAGAGGGCTCGATCCTTCCTAAGAAAGCTAGGAGTTTATTAAGGAATGATGGAATGGGTTTAGGAGTTTCCGAATTTATGTTCCAGTACCTTCTTCCTTTTCGCATGCTTTGTGGGTGTCTTCTTGTTCTTTGGCTTCCAGTTGAGTTTTTTTCGCAAGGGTGTGCTTGTTTTGGTGTTTTTCGACATGGGCAGTGATAGAAGCAAAATCAAACCGAATTCCTGCAGGGGTATTAGGAAAAAGAAGAAGCTTTGGAATATACTGCATCATTGTAATTTCACTCTGTTCTTAGCGAGGCTACATGGGCATGACCCTAATGCCTTGACATAGTTTGTGTCTTTCTCGCATAACTGCAAGCTTACGATTAATGACATGGAAGTGGAGGTGAATGAGGAATTGGTTGATGTTGTTATTGGAATGTTGACGGTTGGCCACAAGTTCTTCAAGGACAAAAAGAGTAATGAGGAAGTGATGGACCAATTTTTCAAGGATGGTGAGCGAAATAAATTAGTTAAATTGGAAAGTTGTTGTTATGAGAGAAAACCCCTCAAGAAAATTTGGGTGAGTGTTACTGAGGTGCTTATGTGCTATGTGACTTTGGAGGGGAGGTTCACTGTGATTCTTGGTCACCACTTCACTCTCCTCAACCATTTTAGACATGGTTTGTTTATTTATTTTCCTTTTATCCTATTATCATCTTTGGAGGTCTCTGTGTATGCTCATTTGAAGAATAGGAGGGCTCTCATCCTCCATGAAGATATTATATTACTAATTATAGAGCATGGTAGGTCTCCTCTCCCTACTCTAACTATTAAGGGTAAGGAGAAGACTTTGAGTGATGTATCTGGGTTGTCAGGCTCAAATTCCTCTTTGGATGAGGAGGAATGGAACGAAGAGGAGGAGGATGTGTCTCTAGCCATTGTGACTGTTGGAAATATATGCCTCAATCCCACAGGCTGAAACCTCTAGGAGAGACAAGTCGGTGTGACATGCTTTGTGTCTGGCCGACTAGCAGTTGAAACCTTGTTGAATAGTTTTGGTCGCTGAGACCTTGTTTCCATCTTACTGAGTGGACCTATCACTGTGACTTGTGGCAATCGCTGTAACCCTATGTCGAGTGGAGATCTCTGGCCAATAGGCCATTTCTATTGTATATCGGGGAGACTTTGGATGATAAGCAGTGTTAGGGAGACCCTTGGCCGAAAGGCTTATCTCGGTATGAATTCTTATCGAGATTGTATGTCTTGCCGATAGGGTGTTACACAAGTGGTCATCGAAGTAACGAAAGGGGTCGCTATGAAATATTAGCGACAAATGATGTCTTGCCGACAACTTTATCTTGGAGGCATCGGGGTATCACTAAGGGTTCACTAAGAACTCTTAGCGATGGAGAGAAGAGAAGTCTTGCCGACTATTGTTTGGTGCTCGGTATGACTTAAGACTTCAGAGTAATGTCTCAATGATAGCGATATGTCTTGGCAATAGATGAGCACTTCAGAGTAACTTTGAACCTCGGTATGATCTCCTGGCGAAAGCGATATGTCTTGCTGACTGTTGAATGTTTTGGTATAACATAAAGGCTCGGTATGATCTCTCAGCGAAAGTGATAGGTCTTGGTGATAGCGATATAAGTGATGATCATCGGTATGAGGTCTTGGTGACATGGTGAAGTCATAGCGATAGCTTTCTGGACTCAATGTAACCTCTTGCCAATAGTAAGGACTCTTGGTGATATCGAATGCTAGCTTTATTGGCATCAGGGAGACACGGTTAGTGTCTCACTGACATGCCAACACAAGTTGAACACTTTGACAGAGTGAATACCATTCTACGTGGCTTGTGTTCGACCAATCAGGGAGCAGAATGGGAACTGCTAGCAGTTGGACTGTTGCAGCCATTACTGAGAGAAAGCTTGACAGACAGGGGTGACATGGATATACTTTGAAGTTGCAGATGATGAATGGTTCGATAGATTGGTGGTGTGGTTGTATGATCAGTGGATGAATTCGATTATGAGAACATTGTAATGTGAAAGTTCTGTACGAGGTTGATCATAGTGAATGTTGCTATAAATTGATATCAGAAAGATAAGTCAGATCTTTGTATGTAATCTTTATTACTGTAATACAAAGTGACTTCTCTTGGTGTGGTGGGTTTTTCTCCCGTAAGGGTTTTCCCATGTAAATCTGGTGTTCATATGTGTATGTCTAATTCTCTGTTTCTATTATCTCTTTCATGTGCATCTTAATTGGACTGTAATTGTAAAAATTTAAAAGTGTCTCTGCATTCTTCCCTAAGGTTTTGACATTAGGAGAGTTGCTTCCACATCTAGCTTTCCTTACAAGTGGTATCAGAGCCTGGTCAGTTGTGTTATCCTTGTGGGTACGTTGGGTTTTTTGTGTCATTTCTGTTCAGTGGGAGTCTAGTAGAAGTTTTTCAAATTTGAATTACAGATTGAGATGGCTAGCACGTCAGGAAAGATTGAAATAGAGAAATTCAATGGAAACAATTTTGAGTTGTGGAAACTTAAGATGGAAGATCTATTGGTTGATCATGGTCTTTGGATTGTTGTGTTTGGAACTAAGCCTACGGGCATGAAGCAAGAATATTGGGACCTTGCCGATAGAAAGTCTAAGGGGCTAATAAGGCTATGTTTGGTAGACTCCATTCTTCTCAATGTGTATGAAGAGAAGACTACATCTTCCTTGTGGAAGAGACTAGCATCTATTTATCAGGGGAAGTCCTTGGTGAATAAACTATTCTTGAGGAAGAAGTTGTACACTTTGAGAATGTAGGAAGGAGGGTCTGTAGCTGATCATTTGAATGCATTCAACATGTTGATTGCACAGTTAACATTTGTTGGTGTGAAGATTGATGAAGAGGATCGTTGTATGTTGATATTGTGTTCTTTGCCAAATTCATGGGATCACCTAGTAATGGCTATTGGGAGTACAACATCTAGTTTCAAGATGGAAGATGTTGTTGCTTCTTTGTTATCAGAAGAGATGAGAAGGAAATCTTCTGAGATGACGAAGGAGGCCCTTGTTGTTAGAGGAAGGTCGAAAGAGAAAGGTAAGAAGAAGGACAAGAAGTCCAAATCAAAAGCAGAGGGGAGATCAAAGTCTCTTGGCAAGAATTCCAAGGTGAAGTGTTGGAACTGTGGGCAACCTGGTCATGTCCAAAAGGATTATAAAGAGGAGAAGAAGAAGAAGAAGTATTCTTCCGACAATGATTCTTCTCAGAGTGATGCAGACGCCTTCATTGCAGCCTAGGATACACAGGCATCAAATGATGTCTGGCTGATTGATTCTGGAGCATCTTTCCACAAGAAATCTCATAGAGACTAGTTCATGAAGTATGAAGAATATGATGGTGGAAAGGTGTACTTGGCGAGTGATTCAACTTTAGAAATTGTTGGCCGTGGAAAAGTCAAAATTCAATTCCCTGATGGAAGAGTGAAGGGAATTAATGATGTAAATACATATACCAGGTCTGGCTCGAAACTTACTTTCTGTTAGTAAGTTGAATGATATTGGAGTGCAGGTCACATTCTCTGGAAATGGCTACAAGATGACTAGAGGCTCAATGGTGCTAGTGAGGGGTGCTCATATTGGTACCTTGTACAAGCTGGATGCACATGCTATTCAATGCAATAGTGTCTCTGTAAAGTCACAGAAAGCTACTCATGGAGGAAAAGAGGGAAATGTTTCTAATTGTGTAAACTCTATAGAAGTTAAACTTCTAGCAGAAAAGACTATGCTCTGGCATCATAGGCTAGGCCACATTGGATAGAAAGGTTTAAAAACCTTGAAGAATAAAAACCTGGTTAAGGGGCTTGAAGATTGTAACCTTGAATTTGAATTATGTGAACATTGTATATATGGAAAACAACACCGTGTTTCATTTTATTCAAGTCCTCATAAATCTTCTGGTTTGCTAGATTATATTCATTTTGATGTATTTGGTCTAGTGAATGTTCCTTCTTTGTCTAAGTCAAGGTACTATGTATCGTTCATTGATGATTATTTGAGAACATTTGTTTATTTTTTGAAAAGTAAATCAAAAGTGTTCAGTCGGTTTAAGGAATTTAAGAACCTTCTAGAAAATTAGATTAGAAGAAAAATAAAATGTTTAAGGACTGATAATGGCAGTGAATTTTGTTCTGATGATTTCAAGAGGTATTGTAAAGACCATGGGATTAAAAGACATAAGACTACACCTTATACTCCACAGCAAAATGGATTTGTAGAAAGGTTCAATAGGACAGTGATGGAGAGAGCATGAAGTATGCTGAGTAGTGCTGGCTTGGAGGAGAAGTTCTAGGTTGAGGCAGTTGCTACAGCATGTTACTTGATAAATCATTCTCCAAATTCTGCTCTTGTTGAGAAAACACCTTTGGAAGTGTGGTTTGGTAAGAAGCCCTCTTTAAGACATATTCATGTTTTTGGCTATGAGGCATATGCTCATGTGCCGTATGAGAAAAGATCTAAGTTGGAGAACAAGGCTGTTAAATGTATTTTTATTGGCTATAGTGATGGCATAAAAGGATACAAGCTTTGGAATCTTGATAAAGAGAAGGTTGTATACAGTAGAAGTGTAATCTTTCATGAGTTGAAGCCTTGTACCTTGGATCTGTAGTCAAAGACAAAGTCAAAAAATATTAAGGATGTAGTTGAAATTCCTCCTACACCAAAGAAAGAGGAATTGAAAATTCAAAATGTACCTGAAACTGAGGAGAGCTCAAGTAGTTCTGAAAGTTCTAAAGAAGAAGAAGAACCTCAGCCTTAGCAAGTGAGGAGGTCAACTCATGAAAGAAAGCAACTTGATAGGTATGGGTTCTCTTTGATAGATTCTACTTGTGCCTATGCTTTAATTTCTAGCACTAATGAGCCTAGGACTATGAAAGAGGCATGTAAAATGTCTGATTCAGACTCTTGGTTGGAAGCCATGAATGAAGAAATGGCATCATTAGAAAATAATGACACTTGGATTTTGGTGCCCTTTCCTAAAGGCAAAAAATCTATTGGCTGCAAATGGGTATTTAAAAAGAAGATTGGTCTGGATGGCAGTGTGGAAAAAAAATATAAGGCGAGGTTGGTTGCAAAGGGTTATTCCCGTAGAGGAATTGATTATGGGGAAATTTTTTCTCCGTAGCTGTGACATCTATCAGATTTCTTTTGTCACTTGTAGCATATGACTTAGAGGTCGAATAGATGGATGTGAAGACAACATTTCTTCATGGTGATCTTGAAGAAGAAATCTATATGTCCCAACCTGAGCACTTTGTGGAGAAAGACAATAGTAAGTTGATGATTTCTGATCTTAAGTCTTAGTTATCTGCTAAGTTCGAAATGAAAGATCTTGGTGCAACAAGGTATATTCTGGGGATGGCGATAACTAGGGATAGGAATAGTAGAAAAAATTGGCTTAGTCAAAGTAAGTATATCAAGACTATTCTAGAGAGATTTTGCATGAATGATTGCAAGCAGCTAGTTGTTCCAGTCTTGCAGAGAACGAAGCTATCTGTTGAAGACTGTCCAAAATATCCTACTAAGATGGAGGACATGACCAGTGTACCTTATGCTAGTGTGGTTGGCAGTCTTATGTATGCAATGGTCTGTACAAGGACATACATTACTCAAGTAGTGGGAGTTCTTAGTCAGTTTATGGCTAATCCTGGAAGGACACATTGGGATGTTGTAAAGAGAGTTTTCAGATATTTGAAGGGAACTTCAGAGTTTGTTTTGTGTTACCATGGGAACTTGGTTGAATCATAGAGGACTCTCAGTATTTGAGGCTATGTGGATTCTGATTGGGCAAGGGACATTGATAGCAGGAGGTCCACCAGTGGATATACTTTCATGTTGAATGGTAGCGCAGTGAGTTGGATGAGTAAGCAGCGAGTTGTAGTCACTTTGTCCACTACAGAGGCTAAATACATGGCAGCTACACATGCTTGTAAAGAAGCAATTTGGTTAAAACGTTTGTGTTCTAACATTGGTTTTGATGTAGGGAAAATAACTATTTTTTGTGACAGTCAGAGTGCAATTTGTTAGGCAAAGAATCCTACTTTCCATGCCAGGACGAAACATATAGATGTACAGTACCACTTTTTACGAGATATGGTGGAGGATGGAAAGGTCAGTTTGGAAAAAATTGATACTCTAGAGAATGTTGCAGATGCATTGACAAAGCCAGTGAGCACAAACAAGTTCAGGTGGTGTGCTAGTTCGATGGGCCTTAGTGCCCATGTTTTTCAGTAGGTTTGTTGTGCTCTGGAGGTGCCCATGTGATCTTCGTCAAATAGGAGATTATTGGAAATATATGCCTCAATCCCACAGGTTGAAACCTCTAGGAGAGACAACTCAGTGTGACATGCTTTGTGTCTGGCCAACTAGTAGTTGAAACCTCATTGAATAGTTCTAGTTGTTGAGACCTTGTTTCCGTCTTGCCGAGTGGACCTGTTGCTGGGACTTGTGGCAATCACTGTAACCCTATGTCAAGTGGAGATCTCTAGCCAATAGGCCATTTCTATCATATATCAGGGAGACTCTGGGTGACAAGCGGTGTCAGGGAGACCCTTGGCTGAAAGGCTTATCTCGGTATGAATTCTTATCGAGATTTTATGTCTCATTGATAGGGTGTTACACATGTGGTCATTGGAGTAACGAAAGGGGTCGCTATGAAGTCTTAGCGACGAATGATGTCTCACTAGCAGCTTTATCTTGGAGGCATTGGGGTATCACTAAGGGCTCGCTAAGAACTCTTAGCGATGGAGAGAAGTCTTGCCGACTGTTGTTTGGTGCTCGGTATGACTTAAGACTTCGGAGTAATGTCTCAGTGATAGCGATATGTCTTGGTGATAGATGAGAACTTTGAAGTAACTTTGAACCTCGGTATGATCTCTTGGAGAAAGCAATATGTCTTTCTGACTGTTGAACATTTCGGTATAACATAAAGGCTTGATATGATATCTCAGTGAAAGCGATAGGTATTGGCAATAGTGATATGAGTGATGATCATCAGTATGAGGTCTTGGCAACATGGTGAAGTCTTAGCGATAGCTTTCTGGACTCGATGTAACTCTTGTCGATAGTGAGGACTCTTGGCGATATTGAATGTTGGCTTTATTGGCATCGGGGAGACACGGTTAGTGTCTCACTGACATGCCAACACAGGTTGAATGCTTTGACCAAGTGAATACCATTCTACGTGGCTTGTGTTTGACCATTCAGGGAGCCGAATGGGAACCGCTAGCAGTTGGACTATTGCGGCCATTACTGAGAGGAAGCTCGATAGACAGGGGCAACATGGATATACTCTGAAGTTGCAGATGATGAATGGTTTGATAGATTGGTGGTGTGGTTGTATGATCAGTGGATGAATTCGATTATGAGAACATTGTAATGTGAAAGTTCTGTATGAGGTTGATCATAGTGAATGTTGCTATAAACTGACATCAGAAAGATAAGTCAGATCTTTGTATGTAATCTTTATTACTGTAATACAAAGTGACTTCTCTTGGTGTGGTGGGTTTTTCTCCCATAAGGGTTTTCCCACGTAAATCTGGTGTTCATATGTGTATGTCTAATTCTCTATTTCTATTATCTCTTTCATGTGCATCTTAATTAGACTGTAATTGTAAAAATTTAAAAGTGTCTCTGCATTCTTCCCTGAGGTTTTGATGTTAGGAGAGTTGCTTCCGCATCTAGCTTTCCTTACAATGACTACATATTCAAAGAAGAGGAAGCTAGGTGGTTCTAAGAGTAACAAGGAACCTAAATGGTTTTCCCTTTCTAAAAGAAAGGATATGAAAATGGGCTCAGATGATTCCCTTCCCAAGACCACAGAGGTGGCTGTAGGTTAGGATGTTGTTGGTGGTGGCCTTGAGGTGGGGTCATAGGATAATGTTTTTGGTCTAGATGACAAGTCGTGGAGGTTTCTGAAGCGTATTCACAAGAAGAACAAGGCCTTGGATGGGTTGGTGAAGGACCCCAATGTGTCTAGTGTTTTCAAGAATTCTAGTGATAAGATGATGGTGATTGAGGACTCCCTAATGTAGGATTTTCCCAATGTGGAGCAAGACAAGGAAATAAGGGGTCTTGATGAGGAGGATGCAAAGAAGAATAAAGCTAAATAAGAGCCTTTAAAAGTAAATCCTCTTTGTGAGGAATTTTCTTACCTCGATGATGACTCTACCTCCATGTTTGAATTGCTATAAATGGCTAGGGCTGGAGCTATTGGAACTTTTAAGTTAGCTAAGTGGACTCTTCAAGAGTTCAATAAGATTAATATCAAAATTAGAGGTTTGAAGGAGAACCTGAAGAATGTTTTGAAGGGCTCGGTGTCGGGCATTCTTATTGATAGAATTATGGACCTTGAAGGTTCCTACCATGATTTCAAATCTCTGTGTGAAGATAGGTTGGCTACTCTGGAAGCCAAGATTCTAGGAATGAATGTGGATATCAAACAGCTTTTGCAAGTGTGTCATATCTCTCTGAAGAATAGTGTAGACTCCTTGGAAGCCCTTTTTAGAAAGATAAGTGAGCTCAGGGAGGATCAGGTTTATTTCTCTGAGCTTATGGAGGAGCACTCAATTAAAGGAAAAGGTAAAAAAGCTACTAAAGATGATGACAAAGGACCCGTTGTTAAAGGGTTGGCTGATTGGAAAAGATCCTTCGATGTTGAGAAGGAATTGTTGGCTATGATTGAGAGTCATAGAAGCCAACAACTTGAGGTGGCCAACACCGTAAGTAATTTGAATTAGTGTCTAGTCTTATTCTTAGCTGCTTTTTGTTTCCTTTTGGGTTTAGGTTTTTTTCTTGTTGTTTTGTTGTTTTGATGCTATTGGGTGTTGTTGGTAGTTTATTCTCTTATCTTTAGACTAGCACCCATTTTGTTTTATTTTTTGGTTGATGGGTTGTTGTTGGTGACTTTCTGAAAATATTTTTTAGCAATACTTTGTATCTTTTGTTGTAAAGGATTATGGGTCCCGTCAAAACATGTTTTTCCCATATAATCAAAATAAATAAATAAATAGATTGAAATGATATACCTCCAACATAATTATCATTCTCTCCCCTTGGATTTGTAGGTATATTTCCCTTTCTCCTAAATATTATCTTTTATTTTTCTTAACAGGACGATCATTATGTGTGGAGGGATAAGATCTAGTCCTAAGGTGGGTTTTGCTACTAGCATTTATGTTAAATGATTTTAAGTGTTAGCTGGGGTTTCTTTTCTATTTCTTGTTCTAATAATGTTGCTAGATGTGGTAATGACTTTATCTATAATGCTCCTATGTCTTTGGTGTCTCCTATTGAGATTTCAATGATAGATTCTCCTCATGTAGCATCTTATTCCATTGATATGGGGGAAAATGTTCCCCTATGGTTATCAATGTTGTTATTTTGAACAACATTTCTTGGAACATAGTACATAGGAAGAAAAAAGGTCTTCCAAAAATTATTGCAAATCCCCACAATTTGTTACTTCTTTCCCAACATAGGGAAATGAAGGTGCCAAATCTAATTTAGGGACTATGTAGTCTTAGCCCTCTTTGGTCTTATGGTCTTGTTAGCTTTTTGTGTTTTCATAGGTTGAACTCATGTAACTTTTGATGTGGTTATTTTGGTTAATGTCATGTGGGTGTTGTAGGTAGTCTACAACCTTAGTGTTGTTTCATTGTTGATAGTCGTTTGTTTGGTGCTAGGCTTTTTTGTCATATCTATTATGGTCTCTGTAAAAGGTCAGGCCCTTTCAAAACCCTCTATTTAACCTTAATAATTCAAATAAAAATTAATACAAATATATATATTGTAATATATTTATTCACTATATCTCTACTATTTAATGAGAAAATTATCATTTAAAAGTATAAACTTATATTATCTAAATGAGAGTTAAATTATTTTATTGTAAGAAGAAAAAAAAAGACTAAAAAGACTATATACGAAGGTGGAATTATCTTACTATTTTATTTGGTTAGGCCACACATTTTTTTATGCATTATTTTCTATGGTTTGAGAAACTATCATGCTAACCACAACTATCCATCTTATGTCAACAACCAATTCCACTAATCACCCATTTGGATTAACCATTGTACAATGTAGCTAGTGTCATCCTCATACTAGCTGCATTATTCAAGTCCACTAATCTTCAATAATATGGACAACTTAAGTGGGATAGTGACAAAGGTTGTGGAGTTAGGCTTTACACATACCCATTGTATTTGATTAAAAGCTTTTAAATCATTTTCAACAAATACAATTTGAACATATATGACAATCATGGCATGTCATGAGATCACATTTCTTTGAGACATTTTTCAAATAATTCATGTATTTTTTATGCTTCCACATTTCCAAGATAACTACAACTTTAACATCTAACAAAAATACATAATGAATTGACAATACATTATTTAAGTAAAAACTAAGGTGACAAAAAATACACAATACTAACCTCATATGCATTGCACATGACTTAGGAGTAAGTGACAAAATATCATCACTAAAAACTCCTAGCACATTGCCTTCATTTTTTGACAACTTCTTTCTAATGTTTATTGCTTACAACAAACCACTATAACTTTATTCTACCTAAACATCATTTAATTTAAAAATAAAATAATTAATACTAAATTTACATTTCATTTAATCTAAAAGACGATAAATAATTATCCTATTTTATTAACCAAATTTAATTTTTAACTATTAAGCACCATTATATTTTTAATAACCCCTTTAAAAATTACACAAATTCTAAAATAAAAATAAAAACTAAAATTCTATTCCATAGAGATTGGAGTACATCTACAAGGTCCATTACAATAGTTGTGCAATGGTAATTTATCTTCCCTTTAAGAGCTATCGTATGTGGTAACTCTTTTTTCTGTACCCCCTAAGGTATAAACTGTAATGCTAGCACAATACATTCAATTTTAACTACTAGACTAGTGAATATGTTTTAGACCATATTCATAATGCCTTAAATCAAGTGCCCATATAATAAGGTTGATATGGCAAGTGGGCATCCTGATTATGAGTTTTTTTCATTCAATAATAGTTTGAACATAATATTAGTATATATATCTTACACCAAAAAGAAGATACTTGCAAGGTCTATTTTTAAATCTATTAGAAAATTTAAAATAAATAGATAAATTATTATACAATCTATTAGATTAAAAAAAACAATTATTGTAATTAAATAATAGAAAAAATCAGTAAAAAAGAGAATATAATTTTTTGTTTTTCTTTCATGGATTTACTGATGGCCTATATGGCTATGCCAATTTAGTCAATTAAAAATAGGCAGTCATTGTAATAGTTGTATTTATATCATCGATTTTTTTGTAAAACATTACTAGAGATAATAAGAACACCTTCTTCCAAAATAGATAAACCATTCATTTTTGTTGTTGTGAATATTGCTTCATTATCATGTTAGTTAATTTAAAAAGTTAAATAGACTTACCCATTTAAAGAAATTAAATGGTCAATAAGAATATTTTTTAATATTTTTTACTTTAAAAATAAATATTATTTTAAGTAAATTCATGACATTTGATTTATTAACAAATAAAAAAATTAATACTTAGTTAAATAATATGGTTACAATAGAATCTTAGGCAAGGACTAATAATAAATCTTAAAATTGTCTTTGCTAATGTAAAATGTGACCAAAATAAATGGCATTATAATTATGTGTCAAAAAGCTACTATTGCTTCACAAATAACATTTTCTAAGTGACAGAGGAGTTTGAGGCATGGTCAAATGGGTACCATACTGACTTAGATTATACTCCTTCATTTGGTGGGAAGAAACCCTCTACTAGCAAAGAAAAACCCTCCATCCCACATGTAAAGCACAAATTTAAGGAGGCTTGCGGTGATGATGTTGAGGAGGGAATTTGCAGGGGAAAAAAGGCTAAGATTTAGGGGCTAGTGTGCTCTAAGGATGTGGCAGAAAAGCTTTCAGAGGTCCTAGAGGGTAAACAAGTTGGTGAGGTGGTGAATTTTGGGAATGTGGACGTGGGTTTTGGTGTTGGAAGAGGGACCCCTACTGCTAGAAAGGTGAACAGTGTGGTGGATGTGGATGATTCTATTCATGCATTGATTTCTAAAGACAAGGGTAAGTCCAAAGTTAATTCTCCTGATGGTCTTCAGGATGATGATCCCCTGGTGAGCTCCCATCAGGGGAGAGGCTTATTCTGGGATGCCATGGACTACTTGCAAGCCTTGGGTTTGGTTAAGGAAAGGGTTGATATTTCTTTCAATTTGCTTATGTGGTTGGTTCAGGAGGTTCAGGACCTCCATAACAAACATGATACAATTTCTTGGTGCAATATCTCTATGCTTTTTAGTCTTAAGGAGAAGGATTCAATTTTTGGTTTGGCCAATTCTATGAATTCCAGTGTTGACATTTTGGTGGATGAGATTTTTAGGGTTAGAGATGGCAGATATCTAACAATTAAATGCAGATTTAAGTAATAAACAGAGAAACTAAAACACACACAAAATAAATCATAACACAGAGAATTTAACGTGGTTCACCCAATCCGGGCTACATCCACCAAACCGTAGCCATCTAATACTTTTATTATCCAGTAAAACCCTATTACAATCTTGCGAATAATCACATTTTTCATCATACCGTAATACCCATCCGAACCCCTTTTTAACAAGCTTAGAAGCTTCCAGATTTTAGGGTTCTACAAATTCAGATTTTTCCTTTTTCATTGATTTTTCCTTTTTCGGTGATCACTCGAAAAAGGATAGGGGGCCGGGCTATACAGTATAGCATGATCAGTCGCCACATACCAATAGAGATGACAAATTTGAAGAGATACTATGGTCCAAGGCTATCTTTGTTGGAAAAGAACTATCGACAGTTACGAAAGGACTTGGATATGATCATCAATATTAGCAAGGAGAAATTGGAATCCTCGACTGAAGGTATTGTGTTCTTGAATGAGAAGGCGGAGGAATGGACTGGAATATCTTTGTTTAGTGGGTTAGAAAACAAGGAGATAGGGGAGAATTTTGACAAGGAGCTATAGATTGCAAACTTGGGTACAGGGCCAAGTGTTCGCACTTGGAGAAAAACCAAGAAGTATGAAATGGTGCCTAGGTAGGACGTGGAGGAGGTCATATAAATGCATGATAGGATTATTTCCAAGGATCTAGAAGTGGCTATAATGCTCAAGGAACTTCTCTAATGGCCACTTGTTATATTTTTTTGTTTTGTCTTCTTGCTTTGTGCTTTTTGTTTTGTGTTGATGGGTTGTTGATGTCTCTGTAATCAACTTGTTTTGGCATTTTGGGTGGGTATCCTATTGCTTTATCTTTGTTGTTCCTACTCTTTTTTGTACAGGGTTTCAAGAACCCTTCAAAACTTGTTTATCGTTAATCAAAAACATCTTCTAAGTGACTTCTAGTGACATAATTTCAAGTGGTTGAAAATAATTTATAGTGGAAAAAGTAGTAAAAAAAGAAGAGATTTCTTTTTTTTATCATAGTGGATCATAATTAATATATTTATGATAATTATTAGAAAATTTTAAAGAAATTTGACTAATGAGAAGTATCTCATAATCACTTTTCTAATAATTTTATAATAAGTTTTTCATTACTTTATAGTTGTTTAGCATAAATTTTTGATATATTTTATGATATTTCGTATATATATTTTGCACTTAATTTGTAAATAGGTATGTTCTCTTTTCAAGATATTAATACTTTTTCTAATTTAAATTGTGTATGAACTATCAATCATATTGTAATGAATATTTTATTCAACATAAATATTATTTTTCATAATCTCTATGTTACATCATGTCTTTATATATGTGAGCCATTAATCTTGTTTTAGTAGGTCTGCTTTTGTGACATTAATTCTATCTTTTTATCTCTAAGTCATGCCATAATATTGTGCATGTGAGTTAGCTATCACCTTTTATGAGATCATTCCCTTCCATTTTCCTTTGCCAATCTTATTTTAAATAAATTGTTTTATTCAACATAAATACTTAAAAAAAAAAAAATCTACAAGTTATGTCATGTTGTTGTATATGTGAGCTATTAATCTTATTTAATAAGCATCCTTTGATGATATTAATCTCTATGCCATTAACATGTTAGTCAATACTCACCTTTTATGAGATCATTTTTGTCCTTTTTCCCTTTATCAATATTATTTTAAGAGATTTATTTATTAAACATAAATACTAATTTATTAATAGCTAAGCCACATAATGCCCTCATATATATGAGCTATCAATCCCATTTTAAGAGTTCATGTATCATGACATTAATTGTATCCTTCTATTCTTTCATTCATGTCATACTCTTGTACATGTGAGTTAGAAATCATATTTCATAATATCATTTTCCCTCCTTTTTCCCTTTGTCCTTTTCTATGTATTATCATCCTCTCATTTTTTTAATCACTTATTACAATTCATAATTCATAAGAATATTATAAAGCTCATTATGTTTTTGGTTGAAATAAAAAAGTTATTCATGAATCTAGTCACCATTATTGTGGATTTGGGTGTTGAGTAGAGAGATGGTGGTGATGATAGTTTAGGTGTATCTGTCTTCAAAAACTATAGAAATTGGATCTCTCAAATTTAGATATTTTTCACTTATTCAATAAATTTACTTGCATACATAAAGGGTTTTCTATGTGTGTGAGATTTAATTAATTTCTTGTAGGAATGTTAAATCAATTTAAAAAATAAAGACATTAGATGTACTTGAAATAGTAAATGTGTTAGTGCTGAAAAAAATCATTTTTCTTATATTACAATAAGAATATCTCATGAATAACCTCAAATTGTTCATTTTCCAACCTCTTACATGACTATCTAAAATAAAAATTAAGTGGCCCAGGAGTGAAAAATGAGTTAAGAAGACCAAAAAAAAGTAGGTGACTTGGGAGGGAAAGCCTGGGGTGATGTCAAACAAGATAGGCATTCATGAGAGGTTTTTAATGCAGAATGGAGATTGGATGATAGAAGGCACACTCCATAGTGGGTCTATGAAGGTGGAGAATGGGTGGATAAATTCCATTTGATGTGTCTCCCCCATAATTGGTGAATTGTAGATGTAAGGTAGGGGGACCAACCACACCAAGGCTCCAAGTAATGGAGAGCCGAGAGTAGAGGGCTTCCCTAACTTACCTCAAGCTAGGTGGGTGTTTTAGGTCAAGGATAGAGAATGGATAGTACTCTCAAGTGCTTCTATCACTCTACTAACTCAAGAGGTTGAATAGGGCTAAACGATCTAATTTATGAAACCCGAACCATACCTCAAGTAGCTCTTTTTCTAAGGATAGTAGAATAGGTCAGGGATGGTAGCATAGTGCATTAGCATCTCTCTAGGCTGCTGATGTTTGTACAACCAGAAAGTGAAAAAGTATAGTAAGATTACCATAAATCTACTAACAATTTAGCAAAAGGAGTTTAAAGTACTAAACAAAATAGTAAATATTAGAATGAACTAGATAACAAGAAGGATGATGAAAATAAAGTTGAAAAAGATAAAGGTGATGAAGATTAACTCACTGTGAGTCTAGTTTTCTAGAAGCTCCACACATACATGTACCTACACACAACAAAGAGAGGAAAAATTTTGGGGGTGTATAGGGGTTTTCCTCATTCAAACCCCCGCTTTGGTGTTTCCACCTCCACAAATAGCCAAGAAAACCATGAGATAGAAAATACGATAAAGTAAATAGTAGGAAAGAATAATGAACAATCACAACAACATTATGACACATAAATCAAGAAACAATATCACCTTCTCAATCGAGGTGCCCTCAAGCACATAGAGGAGGATGTAGGCTTGGTAAGGTCTATGCTACTGCAACAATGAAGTAGTCCCTCAGGACACCAAGTTACAACTCCAATGGTGGCAAGAAGTGTAACAAGATGTGAAGAAGATGTGTTGAATTTCTCATGAAGTGGTCAAAAGATCAAGCTAGTGTGTAGAGTTGTTCCAAAGATTAAAGAAGATGGAATGAATATGAGATGGATGCATTTGAAGATCAAAATGGGAGGGAAAGAGCCATTCTCAGGTCAATTGGTTGACATAGAGGAGTTACACTACATCCCCAATGGGGAACATAATTCCCTTGTAGATTCCAGAGGTAGGAATTTGTCAGGGATGGCAGTGTACCACACAGACATCTGCATGTTGTGCATGCATCCCCGACAGAAATTCCCCCACCAACACAAAGGACAAGCCTCAAGTGGATGCAAAGCAGGTAGGTGATGTGGAATTTCTTAGTCAGGTTTGATTTTCTAAGGTGGAGGGATGTAAAAGGGGAATTTAAAAGAGGGGTGAAAATTCACTCCTATACATTTTTCCCCCACTTTATCTAGCACGAGTTTCAATGAGTGTTCGATAAAGTTGATCAAGGGGTTTAGAAATGTATACCTGAACCTTCAAGGAAGTAGACCACAATTTAGTGAGCTCAAAAGTGCAAGGAAAGAAAAGAACTCCACAGGTACTTGTTGTGCACTTTTCACACATACTCCCCACCTAAGGTAGGGATCCCCTCTTCGCTTGCTTTCATCCCTGCTTTGTTGTAGGTTTCACCTTGTCCCCTTAAGGGACAGGTTCCCTAAATTTTTACTTTTTCTCTCTTGGAAATATCAATGATTTATCCACACTCATGATGTGTTATTTGCAACTCTTTAATCCCTTGGCATCATTGAAATCCCTTGTCTTGGCCCAAGATCCAACCATCAAGAAAAGTTGGACAAGTCTGGAAGGTCTTCAAGAATTTCATCCCAGTCCAGATTCCCCAAAGAGAAAAACATTTTAGAGAATTTGGGGTGGCTTGGAATTCCTGAGGTGAAGTTCTGCAGAGAATCCAACCCTGGCTAGATTCCACGAATCTACCCCAAGATCATATCTTTGAACTTTAAAACAAGGTATTTTTGCGCGAAAGGGTAGGTAGAAACATTTAATGCCATCTTATTTGGCTATTTAAGTGATGTTCGAATGCCATTTCCCACTTTTGCATTTGAAGCATAGTGTACTCAAGCTCATTCCTTCCTCATTAATTGCCTAGTCCATTTGGAGATCACAATCTTCATAAAGCTTTTGATTGCCACCTAAAGGAGCCTGTGCATACCTCATCTCTCAGGTTACATGCATAAAAGGTAGGATTTTTCACCCTTTATCTCTTGATTGTAATACCCTAGCTTGATTTTAAGAAATGATTTGATCACCATTCTAGTTTCATTTGGTTTCAATATTGTGGACGTTAGTGATCATGTGTGCTTTTGTTTTGGTTATGAATGTTCAAGACTTATTTTAGAAAGTCTTCACCTATGTATAGAACCTTTTGCAAATCTAGTGACCATTTAATGTATTGGGGTTGCTCTTTTATTCCTGTAGGCGTCCATTGTTCACTAGGGTTTACTCCTAGCCCCATCTCTGCCTATAGCCTGCTAGGATTTCATGTGCCCCATGCTTTGGTAATAGTAAATGATGATTTTTGAAGATCGTTTAAGTCATAATATTGATGGATAGATCCTAGTAGCCACTGAGAAATTCATGACAAAGGAAACCTGTGCTAACTTCTAATTGTTCCCCAATGCCCTAGATAACCCAATTTTGATAACATGAGCACAATCGTGGGAAATGGTACTTTAGTCTGACTAGTAGAATGATACACATCAAGGGAAATATTAGAATAGATGTGGGGGGTGTTAATGTTGAGGACATGATATAGTGAAGAAAATAACTCAGGCCCCGCATGGAGCACTATCATCACGGTGAGCACTCAGTTAGATCCATCTCATAAATTCTGAGGCACTCTAGAATTTCTGAAGGTTAATCCTTTGGAGATTTTGGTACCTTTGGAATTCCCTGAATTCCCTTACCACTGAGGTGCCTGACGAGCTAACTTTTTCCAATCCATGATCAAGCCTAAGTCTAAGTCATGAAAAGGGAAATCGCAAGGAAATCATAGGGAGTTGAGGTATGAGATGAAAGTTGATTGAAAAATAGAGGAAGTACCTAAATAATGACCACTTCAAAAAATTTGTGACCCCTCAAAATTTTTGAAGGCCAATCCTTCAGAGATTCCAAACTGACCTGGATTTCTGAATCCTCCTAATTCCTTAGCAAAAAGGCATGCTATTTCTCCTCTATGGTCAAGTGTGAATATGAGCTGAGAGTGGGAGATAGCAAAGAATCAATGTGAGGAAGGGTCAATCAAAAAGAAAAGAAAATATTTAAGTTATGGTCACCCTCAAAGATTCTGGAGTGCCATGAAATCCTGAATCCTTTCCCTAGGTCAAACTCCAAAACAAGCCTATCATCCATCACATCCTTGAGGGAAAGCAACAACATCTTAACTTAGAACAATTTGAAGGGTAACTTAGACTTCAGAAGCTTCTCCCCACTATATAATCTCTGAAGGTAATTCCTTTACAGAATCCACTGAGATCTGGATTCTCTGAATCTGCTAGAGTGGGGAAACTCCAGAAATGGCTTGAAGGACAATGAAGAGCTAAGAGAAGTATCAAGAGCATAATGAATTGAATGACGAAGACTTAGAAGCTTTCCTAACTCAACATTTTGGAAAATCTTCCTTGGTCTGAAATCTCCAAATTCAAATCCTATAGAGAATCTTCTACAAGTTTCCATTGAACTTCCAAGGAAATAAAGATGTGAGATTTCAATGAGATACTATCAAGAGATCATGGTGTTGAGTTGGAAATTTGATATTTTGAGTGCAATAATGACTTTCAAAAAATTCATCCAACCAGGAAATCCTCAAACCTAACTTCTTGCAGAGCATCTACCTATCCAAGAAATCCCTGAGCTTTATTCCATTGGAATTTTGTCCTATGACAGATTTCCTAAAAATCCTTGAAGGCCCTAAAATTCCAAAGTTCTTTTATATATAACTGATTTTCTTAGATTCTTAAAGTGAATTAAAATATTTGGTAATTGTTTGGGAACTTTTAGTTGTCTGCATTGATGATGAATCTATTCATAATTGGCTTCATGTTAATTATCTTGTTCTCTAATAGATGCAGTCAGAAGTAAGTCCTGGAAAGGCTTCTAAGTCAAAGGCAACACACACACAAGAGGAATGTAAAAGAAGAATAGACATTATGAAATATGACTTCAAAGGAATATGGCTAGAATCAAGGATCTCCTCCAAATGGTCAAGGATTTCTGACACTAATATGGGGCACATGGATTACGATGACTTTCAATAGTGGATGTTTGGTAATGGAGCTACCCAACTAGTACAAGTTATCACACACGCGAGCTTAGCTCAGACAGTAGGATTCCCACCTACTTTGTTGTGTCCTAAATTGGCGCTGGAATGTGCAAAGCACTATGATGTAGAAAAAAGGATAATAATGGGCCCACAAGGAAGGGTTATGGCTAATTTGACTAAAGAGTCTATTGTTGAAACATTCAACATTGCTTCCCATCACAAGCTAATCAAAGAAATTAATATCCAGGAAGTGGAGGAGTTCTATTCTGAGGATGTTTCCAGGGCTCTGGATATGATGAACAAGTCATGGATAGCCAAACCTAAGCCACACTACTCAAAACTCCTAAAGCAATTACACTAGAGTGACTTCAAGGTAGAGTATAATGATATCATAACACTCCTAGGCTGAATGATGGGATTGGAGGAAGCCTTCACCTTGAAGACTTGGATGTTTCATGCAATCACTCATATTGTGGGAGGAAAAAATTACCATTAGGCAGCCATCTCGAGTGACAATCTAGATAAGCAACTCAAAAATGTGCAAGATACCCACTTTTTCATAATGACATCCTACCTTGTCTATATTTTGGAAAGCAAATATAAATATAGGGGCCTAAGCTATTGAGGGATCCCTGGGAATGATAGGGTCTGGGGTGTTTATGCTTAATTCCAATACAACACCTCAAACTATAGGAGAGCTAATGATGCCTTCTTCATGTACATTCCCAGATTACTACAATGTGCCCTCCACATGAGATTTTTTGTAGAAGAAATGGACCTAATCATGAAGTATGGACAATGGTTCATATAGTTTTAGAGGTTTACCTACATCATAGTACATGGATCTCCTATAGTTCCACTTTGATTGCTCAAATATCCCACAAATAAACTCATCATACTAGAATTAATGAGACAAATGGTTGCATTCAAGACAGTGATGTAGGACATGCACAGAAAGGGGCTTACAGATGAATTCCCATTAAGGATTAACACCCTTGAATCCTGCCCCAATCTCCAAAGTGCACAAAATTCAGAAAAGGAGATTGCATAGTATGAACTGTATTCACATACTAACAAAGATAATTTTTACCCCTATGGAAAGGCACAAAGACAAGCTAGTAGGGAATATAGGCATCAGGACCACATGGAGGATTATTGGGAAAATTTTTGAGATGAGTTTGAGGTGATAAAAAGGAGGTATTCTAGACTACCCTTGAGGCTTATCAGGTTCTACAAAGTTGAGCAAGTGCTAGATTAGGTTGATGAGGATGAAAGAGACCTGATACAATATCATGACTATGAGCCATACATGAATCAAACCTTACCATCAGTAAATTGGTCAGAGGAAGAGGTGGTTGACCTTGAACAATTAACCGAGCCTATGAAGAGATACTCTAGATTATGGGTTAAACACAAGGTTGCGGAGCTATAGGCCGATGGCGCTCAATTCACCTACAAATTAATGGGAAATCTTGAATCCCGTTATGAAGATGATATTGAGGCTACAAAGGAGGACATTGCAGAGCCTTCACAAGGAGATGAGTAAGAAGTACTAAAGCCCATAACACTAAAGAGCAGAACAAGGAGTCAAGGGAAAGAAAAGAAGACTGAAAGGAAGCCTGTACCAAGGACAAAATAAACTTATGGGGAAGTTGGTGAGGAAGGAGAAAAGATTCCCCAACCAACTAAGAAGAGGAAGCTAGTGATTGAAGCGAAAAGATTGGCCAAGAAGGAAAAGAATTTTGAGGTTTTAGTTACCCTTCCTAAGGTCATGGAAATTGATACATCAGGGGAGAAGCCCTAGGTTTATGTGCAGAGGAACTCACCAAGACAAAGAGTTTCCCCTATAGGAGAGTTGGGGATTGGAATTGAAAAGGCACCAATTAGGGAGGCTAAAAAGGCTGTCATAAGGGATAATTCTCCATCCCCAATATGGAACATACCAGAGGGTGAGATTCCAAGAGAACATGAGCAGCTCAGTGGAGAAGAGGGTCCCATTGAAAATCCTGATGAAGAAACACAAAGTGGAGAAGTGTCTACACCCGAGGCTAGGTAATTGAGTAATTTTTATAGGGAAGTAGGGGAGAAGGTAGAGATAAACATAGAAACTACTTCTAAGGTCACAGTTAAAATTCCTTCCTAGTCCCAAACCAACAAACATGTTGATATGTCACATACAGAGGAAATTCCTAAAGGAGAAGATGGAAAGGAAAAGGAACAATAGGACCAGGGGAAGGATGAAGAGAATATAGAGGTTGTGGATGAGAGTCCTCCCCATGACCAATCTAAACATAGCACTCCCCTGGGGAATACAAAGATAGAAAAACTCGCTACCCTAGACTAGTTGGAGAAGAAACTAATATAGAAATCCATTATCATGGAAGACAATACTCCAAGTTGGGACAAGTTGTTAGAAAAATGGGGGCAGCCAAAGGAGAGGAAAAGGGCCAAAATTATCTCCAAGTTTGCACAAGATGAGTTCAACAACAGGATTTTCCACGTGGTTGTTCCTCCAGAAAATAAGTACAAGGATGAATTGAGGCCCACATATTACAAAGTGCATATTGTGAATTTGGGCCTAACCACCAAAGAACAAGAGAAGGAGGACTCTAGGAATCTTCTCAGAAAATTTTGAGAAGATTGGATAAGGAGACTATAGAAAAAGAGGAATTGCAAAGGAAATTGAGGGATGTGCACAGGTATATTCAAAATTTAATTAGGCCTCTACAATCTCAAAGTGGAAAAAGCTCCTCATTCCCAGAAGGTTTGTTGTCAAAGGAAGCTATTCAAGAAATAGAAAGATTAAAGTTGTTTGCAAAAGACACCTAGGAATGGTTGCAAGGCATTAATAGCAGGGGAGATAAGATGATTTAGAAAGTGCTACCATTCTATGAGAAGGCCCCTTTTATCTCTAATGACATAACATAATTTCTATAGGATTGCAAGCAACTGCCTAGTGATACCATTATCAAGGAATTGGAAAATATTCTGGCAATTCCAGCTAAGACCCTGGTTTAGGAAGGTGTCTTCACTATGCAGGATACACACAATGCCAAGGAATGGACTGAGGTGATTAATTTCAAGAATGAGCTCATAATGAAGGCCCCAAAGAAACTATCTAAGGAATAGGCAAAGGTCAAAGAGGTCTTTGACAGTTGTCACACCTTTCTAGAAACAATCACAGGAAGGAAGAAATTTAGGCATAGAGATTTAAATGTATAACAACTACAACAATGGTGGCATGAAGTATACTTTCCAAATGTTGAGGGCTCGACAGTTAAAGATCAGCTAGAGGATGTTGCTATCTATATCTCTTGTTTGGATAAGTATCATGATTTATATGTTGATTGGGAGAAGACCTTGGCTAAATATGAAGTAAAGTTGAAAACAACCATGTCCATAATTATTGTTGTTTCTACTCCAACCTAGGCCGACTTGGATCCAATCCTTTCAAAATTAAAGGAAATTAATGGTAAAAGTGGGGTAGGTAAAGGAGAATTGGGCAACCCATCTCAATAACATAGGATAACGTGTCATTAAATGCCAGCCTTTTCTTGAGGGATAGGTTGTCAGCACCTAGGATCTTGTGCTTGACATGTATTAAATTCTAAAAGTTGACCTTGGAGGTCGACCCCCATTATTTTATTGTATATTTTGAACTTGGTATTTTGGAGGGAATTTCTGGCTGACCTACTTGGTTGACCTCATTAATGAAACCCTAATTTGGGTTCCCTTGATGTAATATGCTATAAATAGGGGTTTCTCCCTCATTTGTAAGAGTTAGAAATTGTTGGAAAAGGTGTTAGAAGTTAGTTAATACATTAGAAAGATTTGTAATGCTAGAGATACTGGAAAGACTTGAATTATTGCATATTTTTGATGAAGCAAATACAAAGAAGGCATTGTTTTGGTGATTCTTCATTGTGTTATTCATCTATGCATGGTTCTTGTAATTCTTGTACTTCATATTTAGAAGTTTTCTTTAAGTGAGTTATGTGTGTGTGAAAATTGTATCAATGTATATGAAATCAAACACATATTAATAAGACATTAAATCAGAAAAATTGAAAAAGAAACAGAAATATGCAAACGGTTACTGCAGCTCCTCGAAATTGTCTTATCTTCCTCTAACTCTAGCGTTTTGTTGGTTTCGAATGGCTCTCAGATCAGCAGATCAAACTCAACAAAATGATAGCTAAAGAACAAGATTTTAAAGTGCGCACTATGCTAAATGCAAAAGCTATGCTAATATGAAAGTATGGCTGTGATATTGAAACTGATATGAATGCATAAGCTGATTGTATGTACGTTCATGCTTTCGTCGTGTGTATGTGTATGGTAAGCATAGGTAAGTGTGTGCATGTATGCGTGCATGTGTGTAACCAAAGCTTGGATTTGCACCGGCTTTTATAGAGTTTTTGAATGGATTCGATTGGCTGATTTGATCGATGGCCCGGATTAAGCTTGTTCGAACAGATGGTGGAAAATTTTTGGAAGTGGAGAGGAGAATGGAAGGTTTCCCTTTTCCTTCAATTTCTGTCATTGAGTTTCAAAGGGAAATTTCCATTTCGAAAGATGAGATTAGCATGAGTTAGAAATAAATAAATTAAATTTGTTTAATTTGTAAGTGAAGACGAAAATGGAAACCCGCATAATTAAATAAAGCATATTTAATTATGTTTTAGAAATGAATTAGGGTGAGATGGAAAATATTAAATTAAATATTTAATATTTTAAATTTGAGGATGAAAAGAATATTCCATTATTTGAATATTAAAAATATTCAAACTTTAGAATATGATATGATAATCAAATATAAATAAATTATGAGAATTTATTTAATTTAACTAAGCGGAAAGTAGAAGGTGGAAATGTCAATAATTAAATAAAATTATTTATTTAATTAAGGTAGAATAATTTAGAAAATGAACGATATAAATAAATAATTAAATTTATTTATATGTAGATGACTTTAGGGGAATTAATTAAATAAATCATATTTAATTAATTAACAAGCTTAATCATGACCACTTTTAGACGTATACATTTTGCCCCTCTTTGAAGTGATGTGTAAAACACATTGCTTCAAAGAAAATAAGATTTTTACCCTGATATGCTTTTGATATTTCTGCTGATGATGCCCCCTTGGGAGGTAAATTATGGATGAGAGAGAGAGTGATTTAGCTCGCGATAAATGACGAAAAAGAAATGGCCCATTTTGAAAATAAAGTCAAAAAGGTAGCAAACTTACTCTTGTTTGACCTTTAAAAGATAAAAAGGTTGAAAAAGACAAGTCATTTGCACTTTTTACTTTGGTGAATACTATAGCTCTGAGAGTGACATCACGACATGGAGATTCCTTATCATCACCACCGATTCGAGAGATCTCACCGATATCATAGGCCAGTAGCGTACGAACCATCGGTGAGTTGATCTAACCACCTATGCTTTCGAATTTTTTTGTTTGAATCAAAATTTCATGTTTTTCCGTAGATATTAGATTTTAAAATGACGTTTTAACACATTTAGACGAGTTTGCACGCTTTCGAAAAATTTTCTGGCTCTTAGAGTAGAAACAAACGCGCATATACGATAGATTTTGAAAATTAAAAAAAAAAAAAGTTTAGCGCATCCCGTGAAAACTAGCGCTCATATAGGACAGGATAGAAATTTTTAGGGGTAAAGTGCTTTTAGGGAAAATAGGCGCGCATATAAGAAAAATCCCATCTAGCAAAAATAGAGGCACTTATGGTGATTAAAGTAGAGCATTTAGGAAAATGTGCATAGGTGATCTGTTTGAGCGCATGTGGTAAAAAGAACGATACATATGGGATTTAGCACATACCATGCAAAGAATGGTGCATATGGGTTTTAGCGCATAAAGTCCACAGAGTGGCGCATATGGTAAAAATAGGCAGAATTGATGTTTTGATGATAGATTTGCGAAAATGATGATGAATATTGCTTTCTTAGTCAACAGATAGGTAAATTGTCATGTCATCATGCTGATATGGATAGAAATGATAGAATAATCGAATGATTGATTAATAACTTTGCTTCCTAGAGTAGAAAACAAAGATTATTTGTTTGATAACTTTGTTTCCTAGGAATGAAAAACAAACAGTAGATTGAACTGATAACTTTGCTTCCTAGAGTAGAAAACAAAGAGTAGATGGTTGATATGACTTCTGATAAATTTGCTTTCTGCGATAGAAAACAAATAGTAATTGATGGTAGAGTAGATTTGATATGATATCTAGATAGATAGATCGTATATTGGTTTCCTTGATAGGATTTGTGTGATATGGGTCATTGATTTGATGCATTGATATGAGTCATTGATATGGGTCTGATATAGTTCACTGATATAGGTCACTGATAGAGGTCATTGATAGAAGTCATTGATAGATAAAAGATATAAGTCACTGATAGAGATCACTGATATAGGTCACTAATAGATATGAGTCTAATTGATGTTGTTTGATTGAGATTGAATGATTGGTATGATTCTGATAAATTATCCTTGTGATGAAAATAGGAGGTTTTCAAAAACCTCCATATTAGAGAGCAACACTCAGCAAGATGGGATAGGATTCCTGAGTTGACACCTGCTGACATAGCTTTGATAGATACTTGTGGTTTGAGATCCTTGTTGGCGATGCCGCCGATTCGGGTCAACAGAGGATTGTTGACAGCACTGGCAGAGCGATGGCACTCAGAGCACAACACCTTTCATATGCCGACTGGTGAGGTGACGGTGACTCCTAAGGACATGTACAGGATATTAGGTATCCCCATAGTTGGAACCCTTGTGTATTATAATCACAAGGAGCTCGGGGGTACGGATGCTTTGAGGAGGGTGTGCGGAGATGCACAGATCACTGGGTACTAGTTACCATGGGCTAACTTTCACGGATATCCAACCTTGCTAGCAGTTTTGGGTGCATTTATTAGAGGTCTCCTTTGTCTGGATCATCGAGCAAATGGATTATCAGTGGGATGGGGTAGGATTTTGGAGTAGATGCTGCTACAGCCACGGAGGTATGCATGGGGGAGCTGCATGCTAGCACATCTATATCATGATTTGCATCAGGTGGTATACAGGGGTTCCTCTAGTTTGTCCTGTGGTGTGACAGTGCTACAGATCTAGGCATGGGAGCATCTTGCTGTGACGAGATTGGCATGCCCCAGAGTTAGGCCACTAGGCAGGCCTTATATATATACATATGCTATGTTTCTTACCCAGCCCAAGTTGGGTAAGGTGGATTACTGGAGACGACTGCTAGATGATATGGATACAGTAGTATGGAAACCATATCTTGATTGCGAGCCGTGGGCTACAGATGATATAGAGATGTCGTATGTATGCATTCCTCGGTTCCTGATAGGAGGGACTCCCTTCATTCTTGAGAGGTTTTTGGCATTGTAGGTTCAGAGACAGTTTGGATTTACGTAGGGGATGCCACAGGGGGTTGCATACTACACCTGGAGTAGAGATGAGGTTGGATGGGGGCCATGTATTTCTTATCAGATAGTGTATACAGAGTTCCAGACATTAGCGCCTAAGGCATGGGTTGATAGGTGAGACATTATTGATGCTGGCATGTCTGATGAGTATTCTGCATATTTCCACACACATCATTTTCCTCGGTTTACCAGTCCTAATGAGCCAGCACCCATTTTGGTAGCACCACAGCCAGGGGCAGTGAGATAGGATGATGTGGCTGGCGGTGAGCAGGGAGCAGTTGGAGGAGAGGAGGTGGAGAGCAGAGATGAGGGGAGTTCCGATGATGATGATGGAGATGATGGCAGGGAGGAGGGAGAGGTGTTGGGGAGGTCGAGGCTGGATATTCTGAGGGGTGTCTAGATCATGCGGCGGCCGAGGACAGGGATTGGGAGACAGACAGTGATCCAAATGGCATCCTCCTCTCAGTAGGGAAAGATAGCCACACTTCAGGCCTAGGTGCAGCAGAGACAGTTGCAAAGTCAGCTGGGGTAGGCACAGGGATTCATTGTACAACTGTAGGCATAGCTAGCACAGGTTCAGGCATAGGCACAGGCACCTGACCTAGGCCCAAAGTTAGCCCAGGTGATTACAGAGAGAGATGCATTTAGGCGAAGGGCAGTAGAGGTTGAGGGCGTGGCTCAGAGACTGATGGGAACTGTAGAGAGTGCGTCATTGTGGGATGCCATTGCAAAGGGCATGGAGATGGCACGGGAGGCTGAGTACTACAGAGTGAGATATGAGGAGTTGTGTCCTCCAGAGCGCAAAGAGCCATACCCGCGGTCCCATAGCAGGACGGGGAGTAGATCGCTGACACACACACAGAGCAGGGGAGTGATTAGGCCTCGACAGGACCCAGACGTAGGCACCAGTGGCAGGCCACCTCCTTCCAGACCAGCACCATCAGGGGCATTGACTAGTTAGCAGACAGAGTGCACATATGTGTATCATTTTTGGAGCATGTATACCAATTTTTGATTATATCTGATGTGTTTTGCTTTGGATATTTTAGTATCATTGGACATTTGGACAGTTGTATCATTTTTGATGAGTGATGATATGCAGCGGCGATGATTTTTTTGATGACGTGATGTGCATTTATGATATGATGATGTGATATGCATTTATTTCTATGTGTTTATGGATTTTGGTATGCATTTGAATGATCTGATGACTAACTAATATGTAGGATGATTCGATTATGATGTTATTATGATGATGATAATGATTTGATAATGTGTACTAACGATGTCATGCAGGTGGATGAATGTATGTATGGAATGGTTATTTTTGGATTTTTCAATGCAAGTAAAGGATGATAATATGATGAAAAAAATGAGTGTTGTGTTCATGATATGCATTATGAATTTTGTATGATAAAATGGTATGATATGATGTAAAATGATATGAATAAATAATGAGGAGATGTATGATAAAATGATATGTGATGAAAATATCATGATTTGTAATTAGAACGAACGGATAAATGAAATGATAAATGAGATTATAATGATAATGAAATGATATGATGAAAAAATGATACTGAGATGAAAAATGATGATAATGATAATAAAATGAGATGAAATGATAATGATACAGAGATGGTAATGAATGAAATGATAAAATAAATGAAATAAATGAAATGATAATGGGAATGAATGATAAATGTAATGAAATGATAATGATAATGAAATAATAATGATAATGATATAATAATGATAATGAAAATGAAGTGATAATGAAAATGCAATGATAAGATGATAATGCTAATGATGATGAATGAAATGATAATGAAAATTCAATGATAAGATGATAATGGTAATGTTAAATGACAATGATAATGCAATACTAAATGATAATGATAATGCAATATTAAATGATAATGATAATGAGATGTTAAATGATAAATGATATGATAAAGTTAAATGATAAATGATATGATAATGCTAAATGCTAAATGATATGATAATGAAAGGATATGGATATGAAATGAAGATGATAAGGAAGATGAAATGCGAATGGAATGATGATGGATACGAAATGATAAATGAAAATGAAATGCAAATGGAATGATAATGGATAATAATATAAAATAATAATGATAACGAGAATGAATAAAATGAATGAAATGATGACAATGTAATGATAATGAATGAAATGATGAAATGGCAAAAAAATGAAATAATGAAGTGAGAATGATAATGAATTGCTAAATGATAAGAAATTGAATAATAATGAATGGATAATGACATTAAATGAAAATGATAAATGATAAGGAATGATAATGAAATGATATGGATATGAAAGGAAAATGATAGTGAAATGTTATGCAAATGGATATGATGATGAAATGATAATGGATATGAAAATGAAATGCAAATGAAATGAGGATGAAATGATAATGGATAAATGAAAATGAAATGCAAATGAAATGAGGATGGAACGATAATGGATAAATGAAAATGAAATGCAAATGAATGATGATGAAATAATAATGAATGATGATGATAATAGATGATAAATGTAATGAAGGATAATGATAATGAAATGATATGATGATAATGAATGATAATGATAATGAAATGATAAGATGATAATGCAAATGCAATGATAAGATGATAATGAAAATGTAATGATAAGATGATAATGATGACAAATGTTTGCATTGTCCTCCACAAATAGTCCAAAGAAATATGACAACCATTAGCCTTTCAAAACTCTGATGCAAATCCAATATGCAGTTATGTACAACGACCTAAAATGAAATGCAACTAAATAAAATTAACCATTTTGTTGAGCCTTTTATTTATCCTGCTTAAATCATCATAGAGCATTTGAAAATGTTGGAAGTGTGTACAAGCATCAAAGGGGAAATTAGCACTAATGATGACCTGAGTACAACTTTCATGATTTTTGATATAGCAAGTGAACACAAGCATCTAGGTATAATTGAACCGAGATGACCTGAGCATTTCTTGAGTGAATAGACAGACTAACCACCATCTGATGCAAATTTGGAACTATCATCAATGATAAACTTTGGAAAATCATGTCTCGCGACATACTTGCAACAGATAAATGATTAACCTCAAGACAACAGACAAAGAAAAATCATCCTCTTTCCTTGCCACTCTAGTTCAGTACATCATCGAGTGTGCTCTAGAAAAATGATATAAAAAATTAAACATTGTTCAAAATTGAAATACCGTGATTCCAAACATTATTGAGATTAGAGATCATCCAAATATGAGTCATGATAAGGTATGCAACTGAAATCCACTGTGATACAGATCAATGATTGGATGTTTTGGTTTGATTTGGTTATTTTGTTTTGCGTGATTGACTTTGATGTCATTGTCTCACTGTTGAAAGTTGATTGCCCCCGGTATGCCCATGTTTGCCCTTGGTATTGACACAACTTGCTGAAATGAACATGTACAATAGTCAAGCCATGGTAAGACGTTATCGTTCAAGGAAAATGATGATAGCATGGTGCTGGTGTGACCCTAAGATGATGGAAAAGATGCATGAAAATGAAGACTAAAAAGTTAAGTGCAGAACATGAACTAATAGATGGAGAGCCCTAAATAGTGTCTGTTTGCCAGATTTTCACTATTTGTTTTTATTGCATTTTTCTTGTCAATAGACTGCCTGTTTGCCAGGTTTTCACCCTATGACTTTCTTCTTCTTCTTCTTCTTTTTTTAAGACTTTTTTGATTTTTTTGTTTTTTAGGACTTTTTCTTTTCTTTTTTTTTGGTTTTGGTTTTTTTAGGACTTTTTCTTTTTTTTTGTATTTTTTTAGACTTTTTCTGATTTTGATGATAACCACCTTAGACATAATATTTTTTCAGGTGCATGTTGTTGATAGGTTCATCAAACAGGTCCCCTTCTGGCGTTGATAAATTGTAGGCTCCTGAACCATAGACTGCGATAACCACATAAGGACCTAGCCAATTTGGTTCAAACTTTCCTTTCTTCTCTCTATCTTGCTAATTGTGTGGGTTCTCTTTCAGAACAAGATCACCCACTTGAAAGGTACGTGGCTTTACTTTGTGATTATAGATGCAAGACATCATTTGTTGATAAGCTTTCAAATGATCAACTGCTCTTTGTCTCTTCTCATCTAGGAGTTCAAGCTCTTGGAGTTGAGAAAATATGTATTCATCATCTATTGTGAGGCCTTTCAATGATACTCTGAGTGAGGGAATCTCAACTTCTAAAGGTAGTATGGCCTCTGCTCCATAGACCAGAGCAAATGGTGTTGCTCCTGTTGGTGTGCGGATACTGGTTCTGTAGGCCCATAGTGCGGGATTGAGTTGAACGTGCCAATCCTTCCTTGAATCATTCACAGTCTTCTTCAAAAAATTTAATATTATTTTATTTGAGGCCTCTGCTTGGCCATTCCCTTGTGGATAGTACGGTGTTGAATATCTATGCTGAATGTGAAATCTCTCACAAAGTTCATCAACATCCTAATTTTTGAACGGACGTCCATTATCTATAATAATGGAGTTGGGAATGCCATACCGACAAATAATATAGTTGAGTATGAATGATGATATTTTTTTCTTGATAACTTTAGTAAGAGGGATTTCCTCAATCCACTTGGTAAAATATTTTGTAGCTGTGATGATGAACTTATGCCCATTCGATGAAGAAGGATGAATCTTACCCACTAGATCTAACCCCCATTGAGAAAATGGCCAAGTTGGCGTGAATGGTTGAAGTTCCTGTGCAGGAGCATGAATGAGATTCCCATGAATCTGACATTTTGAACATGTTTTCACAAAAGTGAATGATTCCCTCTCCATTGTAGGCCAGTAGTAACCCATTCTAATCAATTTTTTTGATAAGGTCAGTCCACTCGAATGAGTACCATAGATGCCACCATGAACTTCTTGTAAAGCTTTGTCAGATTCCTCACATTGAAATCATCGGAGTAAAGTACCATCAAGACCACGATGATAAAGGGTGTCAGCGATAAGATTGTAGCAAGCGGATTGGCGAATAAAGTTGTATTTTTTGTTACAGGATAAATCGGGTAGTAAGATATCATTTTTGAGGTAGGCATAAATTTTTCCATACCAAGGTGAATCAGATCCTACCAAATGGAAAATGATTTGGCTTTCAGGGGTATCATAAGTAGGCATAAATGATTGTTACACTAAAAATTCATAAGGATTTAGAGTTTCTGGGAGTTGTAACAATGATGCAATCGTAGCCATGGCATCAGCTGCTTTATTATCAAGCCTTGGAATTTGTGTGAATTTGATGTCCACAAAATATTTCTTGAAGTCATCAACCATATTTTTATATGGTATTAATTTTTCATCTTTGGTTTGATATTCATCATTGATCTGATAAATGACTAGCTGTGAGTCACCATACACCTATAATTCTGTAATTCTCCATTCCAGTGCTATTTTGAGCCCAGTGATCAATGCTTCATATTCGGCTATGTTGTTGGTGCATGGAAACATCAGCCTATATGATTGATGAATGGTGTGTCCTTGAGGGGTGATGAAAAGTATGCCTGCCCCCGATCCATGTTGAGTGAAAAAACCATCAAAATATAAGGACCATGGTTGCTTAGATTCTGCCATAAAGACATCAACATCTAGAAATTCAATGTGCAGGGGATGATCTGCTTGTAGTGGTGCTTTGGCTAATTGATCAGCGATAACCTGTCCTTTGATTGCTTTGCGATCAACATAATGGATGTCAAACTCACTTAGAATCATTACCCATTTGGCTAACCTTCCTGTTAATGATGCTTTGCTTAACAAATACTTGAGTGGATCAATTTTTGAAACCAGATTGATTGTATGGGTTAACATGTAATGCCAGAACTTCTATGAAGCAAAGACTACTGCCATACAAGCTTTCTCAATAGAAGTGTAGTTGAGCTCATGACTTGTTAGTGTTCTACTGATGTAGTAGATTGCACATTCTTTTCCTGTAGAATCTTCTTGTGCGAGCAGTGCCCCTAAAGATGTCTCTATTGCAGCAATATTGCAGCAATGTATAAGATGAGTGGTTTGTCTGGATTTGGTGGTATGAGAACTGGTGGAGTCATCAAATACTGTTTGATTTGTTGAAAGGCCAATTCACATTTGTCATCTCACTTGAAAGGAACATTTTTATGCAGTAGATGTGTGAAAGGTAAACTTTTATTGGCCAATTGCGTAATGAACCTTCATATAGACTGCAGTCATCCCTGTAGTGATCTCAACTGACTGATGTTCTTTGGTGGAGGCATTTCCATGATTGCCTGTACTTTCGCGGGATCTACTTCAATTCCTTTTTGTGAAACAATGTACCCCAAGAGTTTTCCAGATTTGACCCCAAAAACACATTTCTTATGGTTGAGATGAACTTTGAATTTCTCTAATCTTGCAAATATTTTGGATAATATTTCAAGATGTCCTTCTCTAGTGTATGAATTTGCCAATATGTCATCTACATAATCTTTCATGAAGATATGCATCATGTCAAGAAATATTGTAGTCATGGCTCTTTGATAAGTAGCCCCAGCATTCTTCAAACCAAAAGGCATGACGTTCCAATAGTAGGTTCCCCATGGACATGTAAAAGTTGTTTTCTCTTGGTCTTCAGGTGCAAGCTTGATTTGGTTGTAGCTAGAAAAACCATCCATTAATGAATACATGGCATGGCCAGCTGTCAAATCAACTATAGTGTCGATGTTGGGCAGTGGGAAATCATCCTTAGGACATGCTTTATTAAGATCTCTAAAATTTGTGCATATTCTCACAGTTTTATCTAGCTTAGATATAGGAACAATGTTGGAAATCCATTCTGCATAGTTGATTGGTCTTATGAAGCTCACATCAAGGAGTTTTCTCAGTTCTTCCTTAACCAATAGTGCAACATGAGGGTGCATTTTTTTGAGTTTTTGTTTCAACGGCTTGGCCCCTGGTTTGATAGACAAATGATGCATGATAAGATCAGGATCAAGACCAGGCATTTCAGTGTAAGACCATGCAAAATTTACTTGATTTGCTTTCAGGAATTCCATGAACTCTGGTATTTCTTTCTCTGTCATTGATGCAACTAACTGTAGGATCCTTGGTTTGTCAAAAGTCTCAAGATTGACAGCATTTGTAGGCTCAATTAAGATAGGCGATCGCTCATGGTAGTGCTCCGGGAGAGTGTCAAGATTCCTATCATCTGGTGCCTCAAAGAGGTTTTCACCATTTGATACACTCTTTATTTTATCTTTTGTTTGATCTAATACTACCAGATTCTGGTTTTCACCATTAGATCTTTCTTTTTTGTTTTTACTTTTGCAGCTAGGAGACTTGACACTCTCCTGATCAAAAACTCTATGTCAAAAATCACTGGTGGAACAATCATTTGTATCTTCTGCAGAAAGGAAGTTTACGATAGCTTCGTCACTTGGAAACATAGGTATATCGATAGGTTTAGTTGAATCCCAATCAATGAGATTAGGATAAATCAAAGATAGCGGGTCATCAGGTTGTGTGAAGTTAGCTATGGTTAAGGTCATAATGGAGTGGTCAGTAGGATCCGAGGTATGGGGTGGGTCAATGATGATACTGTCCTCATGATAATCTCGTTCGTTTAGATCTGACTCAGTATCACTAGAATCATAGTCAATTTGTGGTTTAGATTCTTGTGGTTGGGACCCTGAACCTTGACCTTCATTTAGAGTTGGGGCGTACTGGTGTATTACATCAACCTCTTTGTCCCTCCATAACTCATTGTTGTAAATGATGTCCCATTCATATTCAACAGAGCCTGTGTCAGAATTGTTATCCAAGAAGTTCTAAACTATTGCCAAACATGCTTCTCATGAATCTGAGCCTTCTTGCAATGCGAAGATAGTGCCATGTAGTTGTTTGGATGTGCTTTCTTTGGAGTGAGTATCATAACCCAATCCATTTTTCTCTTTTGCAGGGAGTCCACGGAGGTGAATGGGTTCAACTACTCCTTCCTTCCTTTTTCCAATAGGACCTTTGTCATAGCCCATCTTCTGCATGATTGAGTACCCTTTTCCATATTTGTCTGTGGGTAATTTGACATTAGAGACTACTTCATCTTCATCTTTATAGAGCCAGTTTATAATTTTTGTATCCTCAGGATTTTCCATGGGGAATTTTTCTTTGATGAATTGTCCATTAAATTTTGTGATTGGCTCTATTGGTGGTTGCTTTGATGTTGATGCTGCTGATATTTGATGTTCCCTGATAGATGGTTGTCCATGTGATCGAGGTGATGTAGGTAAATTGGCAAGACAAAGAGAGTATTCTCCAACTCCATGATCCTTGAATTTCATCTTTTTGTCAAAACTATTGGTCAATTGACTGATTTGTGTGTCAATCTTTATAGAAGTCCTAGCATGAGCTTCTCGATTGTTAGGGACCAAAGTATCTTGACTGGCTTTTATGTTGGAACAAGTTTGAATATTGGAATTATCAGCAGGTATCATGATTTCTTGTCCATCATAAGGAAATTTAAGACATTGATGATAGGTTGATGGGACAACTTGCATTTCGTGGATCCAAGGATGACCCAACAAGATGTTATATGCAAAATCATGGTCGAGTACTTGACATAAAGTATTCTTTATAACATGACCCACTCTGATTGGCAGCATGATCAGACCCTTGGATGCTCTTTCTTCATCATCATAAGCTTTTATGGTAATCTTTCTTCTGAAATCAATGGAATCTTCAGAAAATCCTAAAGCTTTAACCAACTTCATAGTACAGATGTTCAAACCAGCACCTCCATCTATTAGAACTCATCTGATACGAAACTTGTGAACCATGACTTCTAAGTACAATGATGAATTATGGGGATGAGTTATGGAAACATCATCTTTTTTAGAGAATGAAAGGCAAGTGGGTGAGGACAAGTGTCCTATCATGGCTTGAAATTGGTTCACATCCAGGTCAGTGGATACATTAGTTTCAACGAGGGATTTTTTGAGAATTTCCTTATGGGCTGGGGAAATCTTCAATAGTTCCAGAATAGAAATTTGAACGGGGGTTTTCCGAAGTTGGTTGACCAAATCATATTGATGTTGAGGTGGAGGTTCAGTGGATATTGAAGAGGTGCCCTTTAAGACAACTTTATCTTGCGCTCTTGTTCTTGCATTGACTTCTCTATATTCCACATTTGTGTTGACTTTAATGACATTCACCCACTCGTCATCTGCATAGAGATGATTGATTATATGATCATCATGGATATGATTCACATTCTTTTTAGAAGACTCACCCTTTTGATAATTGGGCAAAGGGTTGCAAAATGCTTGGTGTTCTGCATTGGTTTGTTGATTTCCTTCTATTGTGATGATGTCATTGTTGATTAAGTCTTGAATGGCATTCTTCAACGCTTGGTAGTTGTTTGTGCGATGACCTTTGCATCGATGATAATCACAATAGTATGCCTCATTCCATGATGGAGGCTTTACACTAGGTTCATAATTTTGTTGAGGCGGCAAAGTAATGACATTTTTGGCCATCAACTCTTTGAATGTGGATTCTAAATATTGTCCCAATGAAGTGAAAGTTCTATTCGAGAAGAATGAAAATATTTGTGGATTTGTATTCGAGGTGTTCCCTAAGGAGTTGTGATTGTTATTGGTTCCTCGGTAACCTTGGTTGTTGGAAGTCCCTTGATTGGGAGCAGAGTTTTGATTTATATTGTTCCTCAGAGGAGTAGGATTATTTATGTGATTTGCAATTGAGTTGACATTGTTGTTGCAAGTGTTTGGAGAACTAAGGATAAATGGCTTGGTCAAGGCATGATTCGCATCAACAACACCATCATTCACCATATTTTTGTTGTGAGTCCAGAATTTGGACTTGTCCTGATTATTGTGATGGTTGGATGAGTTAGGATTGTCTTTGTCATGTTTTATTACTCCTCTTTTGACTAAAGCATTTTCAATGGTTATGGCATCTTCAATCATTTTCTCAAAAGAAGGAGGACAATGTAAGTTCAAATGATAGCTCATTTCTGAATTTAAACTGTTAATGAAGGTAACCATCTTTTCCTTTTCAGGAATAGGACGTGGATATCTGGCAAACATTCTTCTCCATCTCTGAAGAAACGTAATGAAGGATTCGCCAGGTTTTTGTGCAACTTTGCAAAGATCTATCATGGTGATCTGGTGTTGTATGTTGTAGGTATATTGTGATATGAATAGGTTAATCAATTCTTCAAATGTCCTGACGGGAGGTGTAATCTTAGATAGCCATTCCATAGAGTGTACTCCAAGGCTCCTAGGAAACAATCGCAGCAAGTGTCTTCGTGAGCAAATTCTAATGTCATGTTTCAGAAGTCTCTAACATATTGATTGGATCTGTTTTCCCATTATAGCGATCAAATTTTGGCATTTCACAATGCTTGGGGAAAGGAATCATGTTAAGACTTCTATCGAAAGGATAAGGACAAATGTCCTCTAGGGTATATTTCTTTGTGGTTGTTCCCCCTTGTAATTCTTTAACTTGTCCTTGAAGTTCCTTGATTTGTTGGGTCAAAGCACTAAGATCGGAAAGGGGTGTCTCTTTAGGTTTATTTTTCAAGTATTCAGTATTAAAGTCATGAGGCAATTTAGCCCCTTGTTCGGCTAGATAGCAAAAATATTTTTCCTTATCTCACTGCAAGATCTTTTCAATGGATTTGTGAAATTTTGGATCTTGCTCAGCCTCTCTAAGACATTCCTCATCTTGTTCCTCATCACTATCTATCTGTGTTTTGTTCATGTCTTTGTATTGGTGGAACATATTTTCTTCTTTGTTATCTGTATCTTTGTCTTTGTAGGACTGTTGCTTTCACCTTCTTCTTGAATGTTTTGAGTATGACCTTCTTGTTGGATTTCGTCCTTCAATTTATTGAATTGGGATCTTGTGAAGATAGGCATATGATTTTGAAAATTCTTCTAAACTTAGATCCTAGTTTTGACAAGTGTGATGATGATGATCTGATAAGATGCAGAATCTTATGATATGATCAAGGATGCTCCTAATTTATTGATTGTGGCTTCCAATTGATGAAGGATTTCAGAGTCTTGTTGGGGAAGTTGAACCAAAAATTAGAAAGTTGTTTGAGAGATGCACTCTTAAAGTTTTGATCTTTGTTTTCGAAGAAAGGTTCCAAAATCATTGAAGGATTTGATTGGGATGTGAAGGATATTCTATAGAAGGTTGTGGTATGTTGTCAAATTCAAGAGGTTGGTTATGATTATGCCATTGTGATAGAGCTAATCTCTAATAATAAGCTCGAGAATCTAAGGGATCTACAGCATACTCATCAATGAATCCTCTAACAAAGTCTTGGTATTTGTGAAGAAATCCTCGGTAATGAAGCAAGACTTGTCGACTTTTGTACAAGAATTTTCTCTTTTGCAGTGTTTTCTTGTATCCTAATGGTTTCTTGGGTTTTTTGATCCTTTTAGACACTGATTTCTTGGGAAATTTTGTTGATCTCCAATATCTAAGCATGGGAAAAAGTATTAGGAATGTTATTGGACCTATGGTATGAAATTTTTTTGAGTGAATTCAGTTGTTGTGCTTCATGTTCATTTTGGATGATCTCTTTATCTGAATTTATGTGATGGAAGACACAACAAACATTTTTGAAAAAAGTTTTTCTAAAAGCCATGTACTAACATGAAGTGTTTGATCAACAAAATGTTTTCAACAAATGTTTTCACAGGTTTTGTACATGAAAGACAATTTAGATAAACTCACTCTTAAATGCTCAAGTAGGTCATTCTAGTAATCAACAGCCCACATCTTAGAACTGCGTCGACTCACACAACTATGTCACCCCCGAAGGGTGCCCGTGTTTTTGTATTTTCCAGGTGCATACTTAGAGTTACGGAAGTGGATACCGGATCCCCTGAGCAAATGGTCCTTGGCAGTTATATGGTGAGTGTCTTGGGGGCAGATTCTTCCCTCCTTTGCATTGTGATTATTAGAATGTTCAGAAATTGACTTCGGCTGGCCACTACACTAGGTTCGTAGTAAGGATTTCCATTCGGTGCAACAATAATAAACTCCCTTAGGAGACCTCCCAACCTTTAGAACAAAGGTTTTGGGGATGGTTATCTTGCACACTACCGGAAAAAGAGGGTTTCCCTATATTTTCTTTAAATTTTATAGTGGGGCGGAATAGCCTAGCTTTGGCTTGAACCCACTTGAGTCATTCCCGTAGGGTGAGTACTTTTTCCCACTCCGGTAGGCTCTCTAAAGGATGTAATTAAAGAAGTAAAATTGCATGGAAACTAAAAGGAAAGTCCGGTATTCTAATCACCCAGTTGAGGGGAGAGCATAGACCTATTGCCACAGTCAAAGCAAGTAGATGTTCTTTTTAAATTCCAAATCACAATGATCTAATCTAAGTGAAGATATTGCTTCACCAAAAACAAGTTTGTTCAATTTTAACTGCAAGATCATTGTTTGGTGACTATCCTAGATTGCTTCATTTTATCCAGATGTGGCTACCCTAGGATTGCTTCATTTTAAAATTCAAAAAAAAAAAGAAAAAGAATTCTATCTGTGGAAGGCGTCAGACTCAAAATTCTGTATTTTTGTTACAATCCATATGCGCTAGAACAGAAGGTATATGCGCCAGAAGATATATGTGCCATAATAGAAGTAATATGCACTGAAACAGAATCTATATGCGCCAGAACAAAAGCAATATGCACCAGAACATAAGCTATATGCGCCGCAAGAAATATTTATATGCCCTTAAAATAGTTACGACATGTGAAAAAAGGAAAGCTTATTGTATGCACCTAAACAGTCACTATATGCGCCTAAACAGTTACTAGATGCGTCTAAACAGATACTAGATGCGCCTAAACAGTCACTAGATGCACTCCAGAATCCTATAAAATAAAAGTTAAAACCCCGTATGCGCCGCAGAAAGTTTTGAATGCGCCTAAATGCCAAATTTTTTTCGAGAATTGACTCCAGAACACGAAACTGTCAAAAGAAACTTGCAGACAATGTTAAATTCATGGGTTTGAGCCCCACGGTGGGTGCCATTTTATGTGTGTGTGAAAATTGTATCAATGTATATGAAATCAAACACATATTAATAAGACATTAAATCAAAAAAATTGAAAAAGAAACAAAAATATGCAAACCGTTACTGCAGCTCCCCGAAATCGTCTTGTCTTCCTCTAACTCCAGTGTTTTGTTGGTTTTGAATGGCTCTCAGATCAATAGATCAAACTCAACAAAATGATAGCTAAAGAATGAGATTTTAAAGTGCACGCTATGCTAAATGCAAAAGTTATGCTAATATGAAAGTATGGCTGTGATATTGAAATTGATATGAATGCATAAGCTGATTGTATGTACGTTCATGCTTTCATCGTGTGTATGTGTATGGTAAGCATAGGTAAGTGTGTGCATGTATGCATGCATGTGTGTAACCAAAGCTTGGATTTTCATTGGCTTTTATAGAGTTTTTGAATAGATTCGATTGGTTGATTCGATCGACAACCCGGATTAAGCTTGTTCGAATGGACAGTGGCAGATTTTCAGAAGTGGAGAGGAGAATGGAAGGTTTCCCTTTTCCTTCAATTTCCGTCATTGAGTTTCGAAGGGAAATTTCCATTTCGAAGGATGAGATTAGCATGAGTTAGAAATAAACAAATTAAATTTGTTTAATTTGTAAGTGAAGACGAAAATGGAAACCTGCATAATTAAATAAATCATATTTAATTATGTTTTAGAAATGAATTAGGGTGAGATGGAAAATATTAAATAAATATTTAATATTTTAAATTTGAGGATGAAAAGAATATTCCATTATTTGAATATTAAAAATATTCAAACTTTAGAATATGATATGATGATCAAATATAAATAAATTATGAGAATTTATTTAATTTAATTAAGCGGAAGGTAGAAGGTGGAAATGGCAATAATTAAATAAAATTATTTATTTAATTAAGGTAGAAGAATTTTGAAAATGAACGATATAAATAAATAATTAAATTTATTTATATGTAGATGACTTTAGGGGAATTAATTAAATAAATCATATTTAATTAATTAACAAGCTTAATCATGACCACTTTTAGACGTATACAAGTTATTTTCTAGATAATTCTAGATAAGTTACTTCTAGATAATTTTAGATTTGTTAATGTTTCAGTTGTGTTTATGGTAGAAATTTGAAGTGTTTGAGAAAACCCTTGGCCCATACTTTTAGCTACTTGTTGAATGTGGGTAGTTGTGCAAATTTAGCTTGGGCCTTTATCTTTTGTGCTCAGTTCAATTGTGAAGTGTTTGTTAATTTTAATGCTACATTTGGATTAATGAATGAATGTTTTGAAATATGAAAATCTCAAATACCTTAGGAGATAACACTATTTCTGTAATGTTGTAGGATAATTTGGGTTAAGCAGAAACTAGTTTTGAAGGGGTTTGGTCCACTTCAGATCCTTTATTTTCCTCACAATTGATTCTAGTGATTAAGTTTTAGAATCTCTCTCTAAACCCTTCATCTTTTGCTATTTCTTTGAAATCTGGGTTAGTTTACGATCTATCAGAATCAAATTATTGCCATATCTAATGAACTTAAGAGGCTCCAATACATGTATGTGTGTCCCTTTGTGGAAAACCAACAATTTCACATTATCTCTTAGTTGTTTCACTACATTCATCAAGACCTGACACTAGAGAGCTTGGGGTTATCTTTTGAGGCTTGTTGATAGAGAATTTCCTTTCAAGAGAGATAGGATTTTATATTTTGTTTGAGTTGTTGCTATGAAAAAAACACCATCAACACTACTCTCTCCTAAGGAGGTTTGAATGAAGGACTTCATAGATCCTTAGAGCTATAGAGTTGATCAAAGTACACCAAAGGCCTACAAAACAATGATGGACAAATCCCACAAAATGCAAGCACTACATAGATCCTCAGACTTGCAAAGAAGGTTCCCCTAGGTACTCTCTCCTAAGAAATCATGATGTAGGGGACTCCACAGAGTCAGACTGGAAAGAAGCTTCACAAGCACACCTGTAAAGCAACATGTTAATCCACAGATAAAAAATGTTAGAAAATAAAAAGTAGCCATGCAAAAAAACAAGCAGAAAGTCACATAGATAGTCAAAAATTGAAGAAAGAGATGTCAAAGGGGTCCCTTAGGAACCCTTCAAAAGAAAAGGGGTCCACTAAAGGGATGCTCAGTTTGAAAGTGAAAAAGTATTTTTCATAAATCAATTTAGCATCAAGGAATACTTTCGAAAGATGTTCACTTCATCAAGGACTTCAAAAGGAAGAAAATACCCCCTCATGAGGGGAAGGTTAAGGCTTCTCCTATAGGAAAAGTTGCTCCCTCAGAGTAAATTTCTTCAATTTCTTTCTTTATGAACCCATGATGAAGGAAACACATTCTGCTAGGGGTTCTCGTTGAGAATGTGATTTTTGAAAAATGTTTTGAAAAGATTTGTTGGCCACCGAATGTATTTTTTGAAAATTGAAGTGACATGATAGCCCCCCCTTAGGATGGTCTGTGCTAAGCACAAAAATCATGCAACATCCTAAGGAGAGAAAAGAAAAAATGAAAAAGTGATGTTGTGGCTCGCAAAACATAGCGAGAGGTAACTGTGGAAATGGTATTGCACACGCAAGGGACAACACATGAGCACCACAAAATCACAAAGAAATCATGAAAGATAAGAGAGCAATAGTGTAAAAAGAGACAATAACATCACGAACAAGGGACACAGGGGCGATCTGATATTTTAGGGTCAGAGTTGCTCATAAATATATATAAGTATAATAAATAGTGTATAGATGAACTATCATTAGTCCCCTACTATATTAGACCATATGGAGAATGCACAAGAAGAGAAAACAAAAATAAAAAATTGGGTCAACATGGAAAGGAATCCTAAATGCCCCCAACATTTTTCATCATGCCCAATTATTGAAAATCAATACGCATAATAGAGGAAGAATGATGCAACAAATAGAGGAATTTTTATGACAAAAAACACTCTTGTATCCAAGCACCTATCGGGGTGACAAGGGTCATCCAAGAAAACACAACACAAGAATAGGGGAACAAAAACATACACACACAATCTACTCTATAGATTAAGAAGAGGCACCCCCTAGTCCTCATCAACCAAGAGGTCATTGAATTCCCAATCTAGATCATTATACAGGGAAGGCAGATGAGCTTGCAAGGGTGGAATATCAAGGGGTGAATCCTCTAAACCCCCTACAACAAGAGCCAAGGAAGGAGACCCTTCAAGGTCTCATTTTCTTAGTTCTTGTGGGGTGAAAGTCAGTGACTTCGCAAAGATCACTAAAAGGGTTAGGACCTTGTCTAGGGAATTAAACATGCACTTCATAGGAGTGCCATGTGTTAATTCAATGATCGAGGGAGGTGGTTCCTGAGATTCACTACTAGGCTCACCAAGTACTCCAGAGTAGTGACAAACTCTAGGGATTATGAAACCTCCTCCTTCACTAAGATGACACATGCTAATGCAGAACCACCCTCTAAAGAAGGTGAAATCCTCTTTTGACCCCCATTGCAAGTGGGGTCGTTCTCCATCTTCTGTTTCATTAGAGGATGCAAGATCCCCACATATGAGGTTGAAGGCACGAAGGAGGAGAAGAAGACTACGGTGGATACCACTGAGTTATTCAGCATGTCCAAGGGATTTGAAAATGGTGGGATATCTGGGAGGGACATCAAAATAGGTAGCTCAATCGAAGGAGCAATAAACACCTGCAACCTCTTAGGGTTAGGAACATTTACACTCACAATAGGAGCCAGAAGTAGAACCAAAGTTGATGGAACTAAAGCAAAGGGGACATGAGAGGAAGACGTAGTAGAAGGTGCCAAAGTAGAAACTGTCGAATCCCCCTCCTTCCTCTATAAAGTAGTCTACTTAGTGGCCAAATCCTTTCTCTGACGCTTGCACTCACATGCAAGGCAGTTCTTATGACTTCAAGAACTAGAGGCCGAGAGCTGAGAGGGGTTAGAAGGATCTTGCTTGGCCATCAAAGTGTTTATCATGGCCATCTCTAGTGGAGGGAGAGACTCCTCAAAAAGACCAAGAGGGAGATATTGAGAGGAGGTTGGAATGACAGTGTGGGAAGTGGGTTTCCAATGCCCCAGCGGAGAGCCACTTCCCATTCACTGCCTTGGGGGCAGGAGTGGTAGGAGGCCATAGAGGATGAGACATAGAGAACTCCCCATAAGGACCCTTCCCCTTACAATTCATGGCAGGCCGAGGGCCCGTGTGTAGGTAGGAAGGTCAAATACCCAAATCTTAGCTTTACGCCAAGAAGGTACCATTGGACTTCTTATGCAAAAGCCAAGAGTAGTAAACCATTTTTTTCTTCTTCAAGAAGGGAGGTAGAGGTAGCGCCCTAAGTACAAGAATATTTATCCTTTCCCTTCTAAGAGGAAGAGGTAGCTTGTTGCTATGCTACCAGTTTATTCACTTTTAGTTGTATTTTTTCCTCAATTTTGTACTTTATGCAGTTTCAGTAAAGTAGGTCCATTTGAGGAGGGAGTGGATCAACCAAGGCAGGCCAAAAATGATCCAAGGAATAACCCCCATGGGATACCAATGTTTGATATCCAGTGTCATGCAAAAAATTCATGAAACCTTCATGGGAGAACTTTAAAAATTTATGAATAATGGAAGCAATCTTGTTCATAGAAGCTAGCCATGGAATGCCCAACTTCACTCTAAACAGATCATATTTCAGAATAACATTAAAATTTGTATCAACATCCCTAGGTCCAACTGGGATGAAAATAGTTATAAAGCCATATAGCTTAAGAGAGAGACCATCGTGCATACATATGATAGATTTCATCATCTCATATTCCTCCCTCTGTAATGAATTTATCCATAACATCTCCTTCATAATAACATTCACCTAGCTCGTGGAGTCAACTAGGACTCCTATCACAATGTTTCCATTGAGGTGAGTAGAAATTTATAGGGGAGAGGGATTATTATTCAAAGGAAAGTCCTACAAAGTGAAAGTCACATCTGGAAAATTAGTTGCAGGCTGTGGGAGAGGAGTAATTGAAACCATATTAACATACATTGAGGGTTTTGGAGAAGCATCAGAGGGGTCAATAATCAAGTTCATAGAATGGGATGGAAATGGGTTTGTATAAATCTAAATCTCACTATTGTCCTTTGCTACTGATTTATTTGTATTCTACTTTTCCCATCGATACAGATGGTACCATCATCAATGTGATCCTGTATCTCATGATGTAGGCACATGCAACACTTAGTATCATGCTTGTTAACATGATGGTACTAACAAAAATAATTTCCATCATACCAATCAATATAAGGCTCTTTCAAAGGTTGGGGGTTTTCCAAGGTTATGATCTTATCCTTCAATAACTTTTGTAGAATGGTAGTATAAGATTAAGATAATTTTGTAAACTTTTTGTTGCACCTGAGGCCATGATCATTAGTCATGGAAACTACATTATCAATAGCCTTTCCTTTTCCTAAAATAGATACAATAGACTTCCCTTTAGAATAGGAGCATGCGAAAGATCCCCCAAATTGAACCACCATTTTTGATACTCACGCAATGTGACACATAGGTGTGTGAAAGGAGGGTACTTAATTAATGAAAAAAATTCCTTCCAGTCTTGCTGTAGGTTGCCTATGAATATCTTTTGCACATATGAGTCAGGCAGTGGGTATGGGATCTATGAAAAGAGTGCTTGGTACCATGCAATAAATTCAGTTATCTTCTCATTTTCTCCCTACTTACATCAAACAAGATTCGAGAAGGTCATCTTTAGATTGATGTTAGCCTAGAATTGACAGAGAAACTAATTCACGAGTTGGTCAAATGAGAATATAGAATTATCAGGAAAGGAATAGTACCACTTGAGTGCTATATCCTTGAGAGATCGATGGAAGAGTTTTCCATTAGGGCATTGTGATGGAATAAATACATGCACATGGCATTGAAAGAAAACACATGCATCTATGGATCCCCTTTACCACCATAATTTTTGAATTTAGGAATCTCCATTCCCTGTGGGAAAGGAGTACTCAAAATTGTCACCAACAGTGGATTATGTTGGAAGATAGGTTGGGTGGAGGCTTGGGAAAGGCTCACCAATTGGTTTTTCATTTGGTCCTTGTTCTAGAGAAGAGCATTCAAAATAGGGTCTGAAGAGGACAAAGATCTAGTGGAACCTCCTCCAGAACTGCCACCACCAGAACCACCTCCAGAGCCACTGCCATGGCCATTGTCTTGGCCACCACTAGATTCACCACTGAAACCACTGATGTGAACCCCACTAGAGTCACCGCCATAAGCTCCACTACCAGCACCACCTAATCCACCACCGAAAATGCCCCCACTACTAGGGGTGGTAGGAGGGGTAAAACCGAAGCCAAGTGGTATTCTACTCACCTTGATAGTGTTAGGATTTTGAGAAGTAGAGGAAACACTGATTGAGGAGCCCATTTCGACCATTCATATAGATGTGGTGGGTATCAAGACACCTATTTGTCTCTCATAAGGATCAAGCACCTCTCCTTGGGTAGTACCCGATTTGGTGTTATACGAAGGGATGTATGCTTCAGTCATATCAATAAGGCCATGTAAGAACTATATACCTATCTGATCCTTACCTAACATGTATGTCACCTCGCTAGTAGGCCTAGAAACTCTCACCATATATAGTGCTTTCTCCAAGTGATTCACTAGGTTCAACAACCTCATTTTTAGTGAAAAAATATTATTTGTAGGGATATGAACATCATCCTCATCCATAGATGAGGTTGTAGGGGATGTTGTAGGAGTGGGAGCATGAGTGGTCTCATCTATGAAACCCATCTCATCGGTAAAGCCTATAGAAAAACCAGTAGTAAAGTCAAAAGTGACCTTCATTTTTTCCATTGGTAAGTGTCATAGAATTCTCCTAACAACATACCCAGAAGTCATATATTGAGTTGTGATTCTCATAAACCTTCACAACGCTCAAGTCCAATTCAGCTACAGAGTGCGTGGGAAAAAAATTGACTCAAAGAAACAGATAGACATTGTTCACATTGGGTTGATCAAAATGTAAGGTAGGGGGACCAACCACACCAATCCTCCAGGTCACGAAGAGCTGAGATTGGAGGGTTTCCCTAACTTACCTCAAGCTAGGTGGGTGTTTTAGGTCAAGGATAGAGAATGAAGAGGACTCTCAAGTGCTTATGTCGCTCTACTAAATCAAGAGGTTGGACAAGGCTAAACAAGCTGATTTTTGAAACCTGAACCATACCTCAAGCAACTCTCTATCTGAGAATAGCAATGTAGGTCAGGGATGATAGCACTACGCACTAGTTTCTCTCTGGGGTCTATGTTCATATGACTAAAAAGTGAAAAAGTAGAGTAAGAATACCAAAAAAAACTAACAGTTTAGAAAATAGAGTTTAAAGTACTAAACAAAATAGTAAATATAAAAATGAACTAGATAACTGGAAGGATGATGAAAATAAAGGTGATGAAGATTAAATCACTATGATTCTAGTTTTCCATCAAGCTCCACACATACAGGTACCTACACATAGCTAAGAGAGGAAAAATGATAGGGATGTATAGGGGTTTTCCTCAGTCAAACCCCCAATTTGGTGTTTCCACCTCCACAGATAGACAAGAAAGCCACAAGATATAAAATATGATAAAGGAAATATTAGGAAAGAATACTAAACAATCACAACATTATGCTATGTAAATCAAGAAACAATATCACCTTCTCAATCGAGGTGCCCTCAAGCACATAGAGGAAGATGCTGGCTGTGTAAGGTCTACACTACCACAACAATGAAGAAGAAGTCCCCCAGAACACCAAGTTACAACTCCAATGGTGGAAAGAAGCATATCAAGATGTGAAGAAGATGTGTTGAATTTCTCAAGAAGTGCTCAAAAGATCAAGCTGGTGTGTAGAGTTGTTCCAAAGATTGTAGAAGATCAAGAATTGCTAAGAAGATGGATTGAATATGAGATGGATGCATTTAAAGATCAAAATGGGAAGGAAAGAGCCATTCTTGGGTCAGTTGGTCAACACATAGGTGTTATGCTTTATCCCCAATGGGGAACGTAATATCCCTATGGATTCTAGAGGTAGGAATCTATCAGGGATGACAGCGCACAACACATGCATCCTTGACATAAATTTCACCACTTACACAAAGGACAAGTGACAAGTGGATGTAAAGCATGTAGGTGATGTGGAATTTCTTAGTCGGTTTTGATTTTCTAAGGTGGAGGGATATAAAAGGGGAATTTACAAGAGGGGTGCAAATTCATTCCTAGAAAGTAGGATATCAAGGAACTTGACCATGTCATAACTAGTCTAGAAGAGGTAGACAAACTGGCCCACCATAGATGAAAGCACATAGATGGTATCCTCAAAAGAGGGTTCCATTTGTGTTTTGAAGGTAGGAACTCCAAAACTAGAGAAGCAACAACTAGTATACAAGCCTCTTGAATAGGAATGGCTACACAAAAGGTTGGCATGGGTGGCTTAGGGAAAAAAGATATCAACGGTGGACACTTCTGAGAATTTGTGAAGGAGGAATCTAGCATTGGACCAAGGAAGTGGAATCACACAATTAGGCCATGGAAAGGGAAGGGGAAAGTGGTAATTGATGAAAGATTTTCACATAGATATGATGATCTAATAGGTAGCTCAAATATTCCTAGTTTGATGAAGTATTTTTCTACTGTGGATAAAAATTGAATTAGAAAGTCAGTAGAAAGATTAAAGGAGACTAGGATTTTTATTAAGTGGGGGAGAGGCTGGTGGGATTTAGATACTATAATAAAGTGGTATTGTGAAATATGAGGTAGTTAGATTCAAGTTAGGGTGTTACCAAACACATACTATCTAGTATAATTCACCTTTAAATTAGAAAAATGGGAGGTATTACACAGTGACTCACATTATTTAGACAACATTGGGATGCATCTAATTCATTGGTACCCAAACTTTGATCCCCAGAAACATAGAGGTGAAGAAGGCATGATTTGGGTCTAACTCTATAATCTTCTTGCTAAATATTGGGAAGAAGATATACTTGTGAAAGTTGGGAAAAGATTAGGCCCATTCATTTTGTTGGATGAAAAGGTAGAAGATAGAAGTTTGAGGACACATGCTAGAATCTACCTGAGGGTGACTCTACACCATGTCTTACCATAGGAAATTGAGATCCACACATATGTGGGGTCTTAGCTTCAAAAAATGGAAAGGGAAGATCATTTCGCCCTAACTGAAAATCCAAGGATCATGGGAATTTTGAATGTAGGTCTACGATGAGGGTAAATAGAGCTAATAAATATGAGTAATGGCTAGTCTGAGGTGATGAAGCGAAGTCTAATTCTACATAGGAAGTTCCCCCTTCCTTCAAAGATCCGATGGGGATGGATCTAATAGAAAATATGCAAGGGTTGGAATGTCGGCCCAGGGGGTTGGGGCTTTGCCTTGGTGAATTGGGGGGTCCATTCACTAGCCCGATAGTATTAGAATTATGTGGTATGAAGGTGGCCAATGTTTAGGAGGAAAAAATTCCTAACAACATGGAAGAGGATAGGACTCTTGGCATCCTACAAGATTTTTTTAAGTCATAGGGGCTATAGGAATGGATGATATGGAAGAAGTGATTGGGTTGGGAGAAGCAGAAAGGGTTTTTGGCCTAATAGAGGCATTGAACAACCGAGTTGGCACATATCATGAGGTTCCTCAAACATGAAATTTGGTGAGTGAAGTAAAGGAATTATCTAAATAAGAAGATGTAGGTGAAGAAGATTAAGTGGAGCTAGTGGAGGAAAGAATGTTAGAACAAACTCAATCAAAGCTAAAGAAACTAGACATAAAGAAGAAAGGAAAGTGAGGGATAAAATTGAACAAAGTAAAACTAAAGATTACTACTAGCGCAGTTGGATAAATGAAACTAATATTGGGGAAGGATGCAATCCTTCCATAGGGGTAATCATGACCATAATGTGGAATATTAGTTGCATCAATGCCCCTAACAAGTGACATTTGATCAAACACTAAATAGATCAAACTAGGGCTGATATTTTCTTACTACAAGAAACACAACTAAGGAGGAGAGTGACAAAAGGTTAAGTTTCTGGATGTAGTTGAAGGGTCACTTTGTTGGGTCTGATGGTGCCTTAGGGGGTGTAGGCCTTATATGGAAAAAATTATTAGTTGAAGGTGAATTTGTGGAAGACAATAGGAATTGGATCATGACAAGATGTAGATTGTTGTAGATAAATGAGTACTTCTCATTAATATCTATGGGTTGATTTGCAGATTAGGAAAAAGGAAGCTATGGCATTAGATCACCAATAGAATTGCAAACTTCAAGGTTGAAAAAGGAATCATTGCAAGATACTTTAATGCGACTTTAAACAATGAAGAAAAAATAGGTGGTTTAGTAAGGATCACAAATGTACAACAAGACTTCCAAGAATTTATAGATAATAACCAGTAGGATGTGCAAGATAAGAATGGTGTAGTCACATGGTCGAATAGGAGGAAGAACTTCACAAGAATAGTTAAAAGACTAGATAGAATTCTACTTTTCAAAGATTGTATCGGACAAGAGAACTTGCATGAATCCTCCATTCTACCACTCATGGGATCAAATCATTTCCAAGTGTAGTTGACAATCATACCTGAGGAACCCACAAAAGGAAACCTATTCAAATTTGAGAACATATGGCTAAGGGATTAAAAACTCTCAAATCTGGTGGTAGGTTGGTGGAATGAAGTTATGATTGGGAACCATTCTAATATGTTCAAGATCTACAAGAAACTGACCTATGTTAAAGCGAAATTGAAAGAATGGAACAAGACATGCTTTAAGAATATCTTCCAAGAAAAAGAAAGAGAAGAATAGGAGCTAGAAACCTTAAACAAATACATCATTAAGAATGGGATGGGGGAAGAGGAATTTAAAATATAAAAATCCCTAAAGGATGAATTAGCCGAGATACTAAAAAGGGAGGAATGCTTCTAGAGGCATAAATAAAGGGAGACTTGGTTGAAGGAAGAGGATAAGAACATAATTTCTTTTCATAGAATAGTTTTTGCCAATTGAAGTAGGAATAGAATCATACAAATCAAGAGTGAGGATAGTTTGATCATAAATCCATCAAGGTGATTGATGTTGAATATGTGAGATTATTTGAGTCATTCCTAAATGTGGAAGCACCTGAGCACAGAGAAGTGAAGGAAAAGATACTCAACTCCATCCCTGATATTATCAATGTAAAACAAAATGTTGCATTATGCTAGAGCATTGGGAAAGAAGAAGTTAAGGCTGCCACCTTTTGACTAAACCCTGACAAGGCTTCTAGGCTTGATGGTTTCTTGACCAATTTTTTCTAGAAGTTTTGGGAGATTATTGACGTTTATTTAACATTGGTAGTAGAATAATCAAGGAGGAAGATGATAATTCTTCGGACCCTTAACCACACTTTGTTGGCCTTGATCCCTAAGAAAAAGAATACTCAAGAAATGTGTGATTTTAGGTTGATTTCTTTTTGCAACATGTTGTACAAGATTATTACTAAAATTATTGCAAACAGACTCAAGCTAGTACTAAATTCAATTATCTCAAATGAGGAAAGTGTCTTTGCTCTTGGGAGGTCAATAGTGGAAGGTATTCTAATAGCACATGAAACCATACATTCAAAACAAAAGGTGAGGGATGTGTGTATGATCCTAAGACTTGATATCCTTAAGGCCTATGACTTGGTGGATAGCTAGTTTTTGGTGGCAGTGCTAGAAAAATTTGGGTTCAATGAGGGGTGGATCAATTGGGTCAAGAGTTGCATTTCTACCCCAAAATTCTCAGTCTTAGTGAATGGGGAAGAAAATGGCTTCTTTTCTTCCATAAGAGGCCTCAGGTAGGGAGATCCACTTTCTCCCTTCCTATTCAACATCATGGAAGAAGAACTTGTTAGAAGCATTATAACTCTAAGGCATGAGGGAAAATGGCAAGGTGTGTATGTGGCTAACAGTTTGGATCCTATCACCCACCAAAAATTTGTGGATGACACCATCTTGTTTGGTTCCACTTGTAGAAGAGAATCTAGGACTATGAAGAAATTCCTAGATGACTATTGTTTGGCATCTGGGAAGAGCATTAATTGGAAGAATTCAGAGGTATTTTTTCCTAAACACACAACCTAGCCTTCAAAAAGACCTGGTGAAAATTTTGAGTTTGAAGGATGCAAAATTTTTGGGGTGATTTTTAGGGATGCCCCTATTCACAGGCATTAACAAGAAGTTTTATTGGGAAAATATAATCAATAGCTACAAAAATAAAATGGAAACATGAAAAGGTAAGTGGTTGTTATCTGTTGGCAGACTTATGATGATAAAGGTAATCCTCTCGGCTATCCCAATATACTCTGTGACGTGCCTAAGACTATCCAAGGTGGTGGAGGAGTTGAATCAAATCCTTAGGATGTTCTTTTGGAGTAGTACAAGGGAGCAAAAAAATTCCCTTTGGTTGCTTGGGACAAGATCTGTTCACCAAAGGAGACTAGAGGGTCGGGTATTAGGCAGTTGGAAATAATGAATTTAGATATGGGAGCCAAACTAGTTTGGAATATTTATGCGAAGGGTGGCTAGAAGTGGGTGATTATTCTTAGGAGGAAATACCTTGACTCAAATGAGCCCACAAGAATTCTAACTACCGTGGATCCTCCCAAGGGTTCTACAATTTTGAATTACATATTGGAGTGCAGGGACATTGTCACAAAACATGTTACTTGGGAAGTTAGAAATGGAAAAAGTGCCTCATTTTGGAATGACTCGTGGGGAGGTAAGGAGCCCATTGCCAATCACCCCAATTTGGAGGATATAAAAAATGAGTTGATTTGAGTATGACATCCAAAGATCAACAACTATGGAACTACAACTATGCAAAATGAGTTGGCACAGTGGGAATGGCACTTACTGTAGGATATTGATGCCCCTTGGGATCAAAAGGAGGAAATTGTTAAAATTATAAAAAATACAACCTTCACTCCCTCTAATCAAGAGGACCTTGTTAGATGGTGTGGTTCTAACAGAGGCACTTATAATGTCAAATTTGGCTATAAAGTTAAGGAAGCAGAAATTTCCAAATAGAATTGGCCAAGAAAACTTATATGGAAGAAAATTTGTCTCTTGAAGGTTGGGTTCTTTGCTTGGCTAACGATATAGAAAAGGATACTTACTGAAGATTAGTTAGCAATATTTGGTGTCCAAGGGATAGGGAGATGTGCATTATGCAAAAATAGTGATCAAATAGCCAACCACATCCTACTGACATGCCCATTAGAAAATTTTCATGAGAAAGTTGTACTTTCAGTGCCTAGTCCCACTGGACATAGTAGATTGGTCCAACATGTGGTTGCAGAAGGGTGGAAAATCAATATTTCATAGCCTTTGGGCTATCATCCCCTCAACTATTATTTAAGAAATATGAAAGATGTAAAACATGAGGATTTTCCAAGATAAGGAGATGGGGAGTGAGAGGCTCTATAGAAAAATCAAGGGACATGTAACATAAGTAGTTAATGAAGTAACTAGGAACAAATAGATTAAGAAAAGAATATTTTGAATTGGGATGATAAGATTTCAAAATTATTCATAGGGTTGAAAATTTCCCCCATCTATGGGACTAGTGGGTGACCACCCCCTAATAAAAAGGAAGGATGCGAGATGGGAGGCCTCGGATGCTGAGTGGATCAAGGTAAATTTTGATGGTGCCTTAAAGGGAAACCCAAGGCCGAGTGGGGCTATTTGTATTGCGAGAGATGCACAAGGAAAGGAAATAGCTGAAAAGTTAATTTTTATTAGAAATAACACCAACAATGTAGTGAAATTTAGAGTGGCTCTGATTAGTTGATAGTTGGGATGAGTGTTAGGTGCTAAGCATATCCACCTCAAGTGGGAATCCCTCGCAATTGTAAACACCATTCACCTCAACTACACTTTGAATTGGAAGCTCTGTCACTGGCTTCATCCAATCAAATAAATGTTTGAGAAGTTTGAGGAATACAAAATCAACCACGTATACAGGGAATGAAATGACATAGCCAATGGGCTAGAAAAGATGGCAACAGAGTGGGTGAAAAATTGAGGATTGCTAACACGTAGGAAAATGATGTGGGCATTAGAGGTGACAAGGGCACTCATAAATTAGAAAGCATGCATTGAACACCTAGTTGCATGAGGAATTTCATTTTGAGTATAGAAGATAGCTAGCTAGCATGGTTATGGAGGGAAAAAGGATGGGGCTCTACATTCATTGATTAATTTGGTGTGGATAAATATGGAACTAAGCTAGTATATGCAGAAAAAATATTACATGGTATGCCACAGATTTGATGTGATGAGCTAGATAATATAAAAATTTATGTGTGATTCAAGCTTCCATCATGACAACACAATGTAGGTTTCTTGAAATAGGAAAGGGAGTTGGCCAATAAATAATTCATCTTTCTGGCTTTAGAAGTTTTGACATTTGGAGAGCGATGGATATGACTATTTTTTTGGAGTGTACCAAAAGGAAAGTGTTGTTTCATGGGGAGGTCATAGATAAAAGACTAAAGGCCATACCTTCTTTGGATCATCCTCTGGTAGTGTAGGCAACCAAGAAATTTTTTGGGGTGGAGTTCCTAATCACCCATCATCACTATAGGATAAACACTAATGTCATAGAAATTTTTCTGGCAATGCTCCTCTACATGGGTGTGTCCAAGGCCAGGGGTAAAATGTTGTGCTAGAAGCTTTTCAGACATGAATTTCTAGGTGAAATTTATGTGGCCTTGGGCAATGTGGATGACAATATTCTCATCTCACTGCCATAGAACTACTATATGGCATAGGTTCGGGGGTTGGAAGTAAAGAAATTCCCCATTTTCCACACTCTAAAGTTGGATGAGTTGGAGAGGCACTGGGAGGAGATAGAGTAGAGCATTACTTTCTTGTTGTGGATGGCTAGTATTACCCTAGTGCTTGTGACGGGATGGGTGGGGGAGTTCATGGATTTCAAAGGGCTAGTGGGGGAAGTTGATGCTAGAGATGAAAAGGATTGGGGTCTAGGCGAAGGGGAAGAGTGGATAGTGAATGACTTTAGGGATGCTGAGGAGGTTGAAAATAGCCCGTCCAATCATGCATGTGGCATCAATTATCTAGTGGTGGAAACTACAATATGGGAATCCTAGTGGAAATTATCACATTCCAATAACTTGCTAGTTCTTCACCTAAGATGGTAATTTTATGCAATTACTTTTCTATTTTCACAAAATTCCTTAGGGTCTTGCATCGATGATGTTTATGATAGTTTCAAATACTAGTCATGGCATTGTAGGTAAATAAAATTTCATTGGATCTTCCAAGCCAACGATAATAAATCAAATGCAAATTTGATCCTCTTTATTTTTAGTTTATTTCCTCTCTAAACCCTTATCTTGTTTTATTTTTTTTCAAATTTGGTTAGTTTAGGAGTAGGCTAGGGTTAAAATATTATATTATTTTTAACAACTTGCCATTATAAATATTTTTTCTCATTGTGCAAGTTGTCCTATTATTGTTACAGTATTGAAAGTGTTTATTTTTGTGCAATAGGTGATTAGAGCATCTTGTTTATGCATTATCTATTTTATTGTCTAACCTCCTAATGTAATTAGCCACATGTTTAATCGATTAATATCAACCCCTTATACAATTACAACTACATAAGCCACTATATTATCCAACATTGTCAAGATCTGACACAAAGGGACCTTGGGGTTATCAATCTCTTGAGGTTGGTTTCCTTCTAGGAGAGGTGGTGAATTTGATGTTCTACTTGTATATCAATGATTGTGTCAAAACAATCCTCAATGGGTACACATATTAGTAACTAGAAAATTAATTATAATTATAATAGTATTTACCTAAAGGAAAATACTTATAAAAGGAATATAGAAAACATTCAAATTTATAACAATAATATAAATCTTTTAAAATATTAAGTTCTAGCTATTATTTAATTTATTTTAGTTTATTAAGAAGCCTTAATAGGGAAAAAATGATAAATAGATATAAATGCCAAATCTAAAATCATTTAATGATATATTGAAATGTATTTTAACTTTCATTATAAATCTCTATAATTTTGGGATAGTAAACACATAATGGGAATAAATTAGCATCTTCAAAGCAAGTAACACATTATATAAATAGACTGAAATGATAGACCTCTAACATAATTATCATTCTCTCCCCTTGGATTTGTAGGCATATTTTCCCTCTATCCTAAATATTATCTTTTGTTTCTCTTATGGGGTTGAGCATTACGTGTGGAGGGATAAGATCTAGTCCTAAGGTGGGTTTTGCTACTATAACTTATGTCAAATTATCTTAAGTGTTAGCTATAGTTTCTTTTCTCTTTCTTGTTCTAATAATGTTGCTAGATGTGGCAATGGCTCTATCTATAATGCTCCTATGTCTTTGGTGTCTCCTATTGAGATGTCAATGATAGATTCTCCTCATGTATCATCTTATTCCACTGATATGGGGGACAATGTTCCCCTATGGTTATCAATGTTGTTGTTTTAAACGATAAAATTTCTTGGAGCATTGTACATAAGATGAAAAAAAGGTCCTCCAAAAATTATTGCAAACCCCCATAATTTGTTACTTCATTCCCAACATAGGGAAATGGGGGTGCCAAATCTAATTTAGGGACTATGTATTCGTGGCCCTCTTTGGTCTTGTAGTGTTGTTAGCTTTTTGTGTTTTCATTGGTTGAACTCATGTAGCTTTTTATGTGGTTATTTGGTTAATGTCATATGGGTTTTGTAGGTAGTCGACAACCTTAGTGTTGTTTCATTGTTGATAGTCCTTTGTTTGGATCTAGGCTTTGTTGCCATATCTATTATGGTCTTTGTAAAAGGTAAGGCCCTTTCAAAACCCTCTATTTAACCTTAATAATTAAAATAAACATTAATACAAATATATATAGTAATATATTTATTCACTAGATCTTTGGTATTCAATAAGAAAATTGTCATTTAAAAGTATAAACTTATATTATCAAAATAGGAGTTAAATTAGTTTATTGTAAGAAGAAAAAAAGACTATTTGGATTATATAAGAAGGTGAAATTATCTTACTATTTTATTTGGTTAGGCCACACATTTATTTATGCATTTTATGCTATGGTTCGAGAAACTATCATGCTAACCACAACTAGCCATATTATGTCAACAACCAATTCCACTAATCCCCAATTTGGATTAGCCATTGTACACTATAGCCATTTTCATCCTCATACTAGCGACATTAGTCAAGTCCACTAACCTCCAATAATATGGCCAACTTAAGTGGGATAGTGGAAAAGGTTGTGGAGTTGAAGTATATGATAATCATGGCATGCAATGAGATCACATTTCCAAGAAAACTACAACTTCAGCATCTAATAAAAATACCTAATGAATTGACAATACATTATTTGGGTCAAAAAATAAGGTGACAACAAATACACAATACTAACCTCATATACATTGCATATGACTTAGGAGTCAATGACAAAAGATCATCCCTAAAAACTCCTAGCACATTGCCTTCATTTTTGACAACTTCTTTCTAACATTTATTGCTTACATCAAACCACTATAACTTCAGTCTAACTAAACATCATTTAATTTAAAAATCAAATAATTAATACTAATTTTACATTTCATTTCATCTAAAAAATGATAAATAATTATCCAATTTTTATTAATGAAAATTTATTTTTAACCATTAAACTATATTATATTTTTAATAACCCATTTTAAAATTACACAAATTTTAAAATAAAAATAAAAACTAAAATTCCATTCCATAGAGCTAAGAGTACATCTACATTGCCCCTTACAATGGTAATTTATCTTTCACTTTAAGAGTTACTATGTGTGGTAACTCTTTGGTTTGTGTCGCCTAAGGTATAAATTGTACTGCCAGTGGAGTACATTCAATTTTGACTACCACACTAGTGTATATGTTTTAGACCATATTTGTAATGCCTTAAATCAAGTGCCTGTATAACAGGGTTGATATTACAAGTGGGCATCCTGGCTATAATTTTTTTCATTCAATAATAGTTTGAACATAATATTAGTATATATATCTTACATCAAAAAGAAGATACTTGCAAGGTCTATTTTTCAATCTATTAGAAAATTTAAAATAAATAAATAAATTATTGTACGATCTATAGATTAAAAAAATAAAAATCATTGTAAATAAATAATGAAAATTAAACAATAGAAAAAATCACTAAAAAAGAGAATGCAAATTTTTGTTTTTCTTTCATGGACTTACTGACGACCTATATGTCTATGCCTATTTACTCAATTAGAAATAGACAATTATTGTAATAGTTATATTTTATCATCAAATTTTATGTAATACATTATTAGAGATAATAAGAACACCTTCTTCCAAAGATAGATATACCATTCATTTTTGTTGTTGTGAATATTGTTTCATTATCATTTTAGTTAATTTAAAAAGTTAAATAAACTTATTCATTTAAAGAAATTAAATGGTCAATAAGAATATTTTTAAATATTTTTTACTTTAAAAATAAACATTATTTTAAGTAAAATCATGACATTTTATTTATTAGCATATAAAGAAAAATTAATACTTAGTTGAATAATTTTGATTTCAATAGCATCTTAGGCAAGGACTAATGATAAATCTTAAAACTATCTTTTCTAACATAAAATGTGACCAAATAAATGACATTACAATTATGTGTCAAAAAGCTACTATTGCTTTACAAATGAAATCTTCGAAGTGACTTCTATTGACATAATTTCAAGTGGTTGAAAATAATTTATAGTGGCAAAAGTAGTAAAAAAAGAAGAGATTTCTTTTTTATCTTAGTGGATCATAATTAGTATATTTAATGATAAATTTTTAGAAAATTTTAAAGAAATTTGACTAATGAGAAGTATCTCATAATTACTTGTATAATTATTTTATAATAAGTTTTTCATTAATTTAAAGTTGTTTAGCATAAAATTTTTAATATATTTTATGATATTTTGTATATATATATTTATTGCACTTAATTTGTAAATAGGTAGGATCTCTTTTGATGATATTAATTTTATTTTTCTAATTTAAGTTGTCTATGAACTATCAATCATATTGTAACAAATATTTTATTCAATATAAATATTATTTTTCATAATCTGTACGTTACATCATGTCTTTATATATGTGAGCCATTGATCTTGTTTTAGTAGGTCTACTTTTCTGATATTAATTCTATATTTTTATATCTAAGACATGCCATAATCTTGTGCATGTGAGTTACCTATCACCTTTTATGAGATCATTTCCTTCCATTTTCCTTTGCCAAACTTATTTTAAAGAGATTGTTTTATTCAACATAAATATATATATTTTTTAAATCTACAAGCTATGTCATGTTGTTGTATATGCGAGTTATTAATCTTATTTAATAAGCATCATTTTATGATATTAATCTCTATGACATGTACATGTTATTCAACACTAACATATCAATATTATTTATGTCCTTTTTCCCTTTATCAATGTTATTTTAGCAGATTTATTTATTAAACATAAATACTAATTTCTTAATATCTAAGCCACATCATGTCCTCATATATATGAGCTATCCATCCCCTTTTAAGATGTCGTATATCATGACATTAATTTCGTCCTTCTAGTCTTTGATTCATGTCATACTCTTGTACATGTGAGTTAGAAATCGTATTTCACAATATCATTTTCCCTCCTTTTTCCCTTTGTCCTTTTTTATTTATTATCAACCTCTCATTTTTTTAATCACTTTACTTATTACGCTTCACAATTCATATGAATATTACAAAATTCATTATGTTTTTGGTTGAAATAAAAAAGTGAATCATGAATCTAGTCACCATTATCATGGATTTGGGTGTTGAGTAGTGAGATGATGATGATATTTTAGGTGTATCTACCTTCAAAAACTATAGAAATTGGATCTCTCAAATTTGGATATTTTTCAATTCTTCAATAAATCTATTTGCATACATAAAAGGTTTTCGATGTGTGTGAGATTTAATTAATTTCTTGTAGAAATGTTAAATCAATTTAAAAATAAAGAGGTTATATGTACTTAAAATAGTAAATGTGTTAGTGTTGAAAAGAATAATTTTTCTTATATTACAATAAAAATGTCTTAGGAATTGTATAAACATATATATTAAAATTAAATTTGACTTGTTAAAAAGGTGAAATAGTGACTTGAAGATCAAGTAGGGGTAATTATACTTTTTGTTGGAAAATTGATATTATCTCATAAGCTTGTTGAGTGTGAATGATTTTTTTTTTCAGAAATAATATTGGAAAAGGGATTCATTACTTTACTAATGTGTATCTTGATTTGGAGAGCTTGAAGGGATTTATCTTAAAACCCTTGGATGATTGTTGATCTTTGAAAAATATTTGTGTGGTAAAAGAAGTCTTCTATTTTGAAATATTGGGAGCTTGACGATTGATTTCTTGGAAAATTGTGTGGTGTTCATCCCCTTTGAATTCAACTATGAAAAGAATGCATTTTCCTTTATATAATTGTTATGGAAATTTTTATATTTTAAAATGTTAAGGACTTTTTCTATCATTAATTTATTTGATTATTATGAGATTTATTTTGTTTGTTTTGTTTGTTTTAAAGCTTAAAAAGCAACCCATTAATGGAGGTTTGAGTTTTTTATGCACTTTTATGAAAATTGGAATTTTTTATTTAAGAGTTAATTGTTGTAAGAATGGAAAGATTAAAGGTGTTGTCATTGATGTCAACTAATCAATTGGTTATCAATTGGTTGTTGTTTTTGTTGGTGTTTTCCACTGCACCTAAGACATCTCTAAGGAATAGCCAATTCTTATACTCAAGACTCTTGAAATGAATGCCCAGCTAACAAGATCTAGTCAATGACCAAGATCTTCTGCATGTTAGGCTTTGTGGGACCAAGAAGGGTATTCATAGCATGTTCATTTGATTTTTTACTTTGTAGAAAACATCATTACACAAATCAATATTGATGAAGGATAATTCTGCAACAATTACTATAAAATTGGCTTGTCTCTAAGTAATTTGCTATCCATTCATCAAAATGAAAACACCCTTAACGAGAATTGTTGTATATGAACATTGGAATTGATAAATTTTAAATGAGTTTAAACCTTGGCTTTAGGTTGGCCACTAGATGATTGTTAGATTAACCCCTTAGGTAAATCATTAAGGAATAGATCAGTGTCCTATTTATTGGGAAAAATGGAGTCACACATACAAGAACCGGTAAAATAGAGATGACCCAATAATTCAATGGAATAAACTACACTCACAATACTTTGCATCATGGAGCTCAAATTTTATGATGTATCACTACTTATCAAATCCTTTACAAATGAACATAAAATTCATGGCCCCATTTAAGTATTTAGTTGATTATTTGAATAAAAACAAAGATAGAGACATGCATTCGAACAAATGTTCAAAGTAGAATAAAAATACCATTAATATTTCTATTCAAAATTAACATAGACTTGGAGAAGGAGAGAAATATATCAGAATTATATATTCACTTGTATTTAAGTCATATCTGAGAAAGAATTTAAGCTAATTGCATGAGTTCCTTCATAAAGCTCAAAACCAACAAGCTATTCTATTCCTATCTAGCCATATACATTTGACCAAAACCTAGCCAGAGTTTTCATCCTTCGTTCTCCTTTGCAAATGAGTCATGGTTTCCCTTTTATAGCACAAGGGAAGTGACAAGCTACGGGCTCAGATGCAACTTCACTACATATCTTCATTTCATCAAAATATCAATTGCATTTTACTTGCATTTCAAAACCCCACATGTTGAGTCTTTAGAACATGGTGCAAGTGGGGAAAACCAAAATGTAACCACTGCCAGAGAAGGGAAATGCAAATTGACGCCAAAAGCTCCTCTTTTCGCCATCCGTGCCACAACAAACCAGGAACCTGCAATGCCATGAAGGCACCCAATTGATGTCGAATACCAAAACATGCCACACACAAAAATAGGACCACCACATCAAATTCTTACTTACCCATCACCCCACCTTTACCAGTGCCACACCTATGATACACATGACCACTCCTAGTTGTCGCTAGAGGAGGAGGGGACACCTCAGCTTTCTCCTCTTCATTTTCTTTATTCAACACAATTTTAATTCACCCACTAGGGTTTTTGAATGCCAATGGCACAATCGATATCAATTCCTCATCAGAGGGAAAACCATCATTCAAAAGAGCTAAATACCGACCATAAGTAGAGTCGGTCTTGGTGTCACTCTCAGAGGCGCTACTCATAAGTTTGATGGGATAATGTTGGCATCCATAGGAGCCATGTCCATACCTTACTTTCCTTTGTGTCCCTATGGGAGACTACAGTGGGCTCTTTCCTTTATCATTTGTCTTTCCTGCAACATCATCCTGGAATTGTAGCCTTCAACTGCATCTATTGGGTGCAAATATGGGCTTCTCAGTGGAGATATTTGCCTCCATGGCTGGAGCATCTTTTGGTGCATCAAAACTAGACCTCAGGGGACTCAAGTGGGTAGAATTCCTTACTATTTTTCTCATTTTTCTTCTCTGATAATTGCTCACACCACCTTACCTTAATCAATACTTCTAAATGCTAAGTGTAAATGACCTGAATAGTAGTTGTTCCTTTCTATATTTATCACATGAAGCTATGATGTTCATAATCAATATCTAACACGAATGCATGACCCAGGAAGCTCATTGGTAGATGTACTGGCACTATTTAATTCCTCATTTGCATGGAAGTCCGTAGATTATTTCTCATGATTACTAGTATTTGTGTCTCCACACGAATTGAGATCAACTCAATCCTCTACAGGATATTAGCCATTAATAAGGGCTAGTTACATAGAGTAGAAATGACCATCACATGTTATTTTTCCAATTTTGAATGCTATCCATCGATTTTCTACCTTGATGTATAATTAGATAGCCAACCTTTGTTTGACCACCTTTGATTTATAGTGATGCTTCGCTGAGGTGTTCACAACCAACCATTCTCATCCATGTCATATGACATCTTCACTATGTGGGGGCTCCACCAACTGAGTAGACCGAGACAAGTGTCAAGATCTCATTGATCTCGTTAGTTTTAACCATTGTTCACTTTCACTGAGCGATCTAGTAGGGAATGGTGAAGATCGTTCTGCTAGATTGATCTTAGCTGCTCATTGAAGATGTCAGGTCATGAGAATAGTAGTGGGGAGTGGGTCCCTCACATCACATGGGCACATCATCTTCTCACCAACCTCACTACATTTATCTTCCTGGCATTTAACTCCTACAGGCTGGTGGGGTACGATTGAGATCTTTTCCCCAATCTTTGAATCTTGAAATCTGCACATCATGTAACATTAGCATTAAATGGATGGACTTGGTCTAGCTGACAGTGATGTGACCACTAGGGTTAGTGACTTAAGGCATAAGTCACCAGGTTAAATTTAAATCTCGACCTTAGGAAAAGACTTAATATGGTGGGAAAGCAGTGACCAGTTCTTCGAGCTAATGGGGCCAATAGACTGACATTCCAGATGGCTTGAGAGATGAATTAAAGGGGTTGATGAATGACTGAGTAGGTCAACCAAAATTTATAACGTTTACATGATTTCATGAATAAAACCCTACTCACCGATGAGGACAAGGATTTATCAAAGAAGCAGACCAGACCCATGGAGAGGAAAAATCCATTAGGATTTTAGAAGCTCTAATAGCAGCTCATGCTTGGGAATCCATACCCCTGGTGGGTATGGTGAGAAACAAAATCTCCAACTAAAGCAGACTAGGGCAGAAGGCCAAAATAGGGCTTACTTGGACAAGGAAAGTAGACACAAGAAGGAAAACCCAAACCCCATGTATAAAATTTATAGAACTATACATTGCAATTCCTTTCAGAAGCCTCATATGAACCATTGGCTTTGATCCTCAAATTGGAGGCCCATGGCCCCCAAATCTTAGGGACAATTTCTTTCCTCTGTCAAACACCTTAGCCTATTTCACTAGTAGTGGATTTTCATGAATATTGTACAATTCTAGGTGTCTAACCTCATCACGATTAGTATTTTCTACAATAATTAAGATATCACTTCCAGAATCATCCTTTCCCATCATTGATTCATCAAATTGTATTGAAAAAACAAAACTCTGATATTCTGCACCATGTTGGGGTGTAGTATCACACCCAAGTTGTTCATCAAATTTGAAAACTTCATAAGCACTAAGGCTTACATCTGGAAATTCTTTCATAAGATCAAGAAAAGGGAAAATAAAACCACACATCCCCTTCATATACCTCTCAACAACATTGTCTTTTGTGGGTGAAAGGAAATTCACAATCATATCCAAAAGATAAGGAGTATCTGCAAAAACCTCAATTCCAGCCTCATACTGACTAGAAAAATCCCCTTGGTAATCTACATTTTCATATTGCTCATTATGTGGATCAAATACATGTGCCAAATCAATATGATGCTCCTCTTCAACATAACATGATGTCACTGGAACACTGATGCATCTAACCACCTAATTAGTCCTCTGATCACCAAAGAGAAAATTTTCCTCCTTATCTTGCCCCTTATTGCAATGTAGATCAAAGGTTGATGGTAATTCAACCCTCTTCTTGAACACATTATGAATGGTTGTAGGAGAATAATCGGTAGTACCCATACACCCATTATTAGTAGTGTCACATCTAATATTTTCATCATAGTGGGTATGTGCAAGATCATCATGGAAAAAACAGGCCTTAAGTGGCAAAAAAATTAGAAAAATCAAAGTTAGGCAATTTGACGTAAAAATTTGAATAAGTTATCTATATTATTTCAAAAATATGTAAGAATAGAATATGTAGCAAATTGAATGTAGTTTCTAAACTACTAGGTTTTTTAAATATATATATATATTTGGTGAAATTTGAAATTTTCAATGTAGTAGTACTTAAATTTCAGGGAAAAATAAGTAGGTGTCTGACCACCCCTAACCACAATAAAATGATAATATTTTTTATAATATTTTAGATATAAGTAGATGATTCATGTCTGGATGTGATGCATATTTTTTGTTATTTTTTCCAAGTAAATAATTAATTATGATTTTTTATTACAACTTTTAAAAAATATAAAAATTCGTATGTCTGACCACCTTAACTTTGTCAAAACTTCATGAAATTCATTTTTTCTAATCCTATAGTATGTGAAGCATAGAATGTGACACATGTTTCGTATTAAAAAAAAATTATACCATTTGAAAGCTATAGATGTTTTTCAATCAGCCTATCAATCAAGACTTTAGTCGTAATTCAAATAGAAGATAAATAATAATTATTTATTAAATTCAAAGTAAAGAATAATTTATATTGGTGGAAAGCTTAGAATCTCCTTTAAAAACCCTTTTCGTTTCATCAATTTTGGGTAAAAAAAAAGCCGTCAGCCACATACCCATCATATCACCACTTTTTGGCCCATCATGATCCTACACATACCCTAGTTCTCCTCAATACCTAAGACATTATCATCCCTAAATGACAATGGTCATGGACCATCTTCAACATGCTCATCATAGACCACTTGTTCAACCCCATGTTGGAAGACAATCCTCACCATATATGTGCCACTAGATTTCCCTTTCAATTGACAGATTATGAAATTAGGGCCAACAATTTCAAATGCATTATCACCTTAGCATCTGTATATGTTCTCTCCAACAAATGTGCTAGTAATATCTGATAAGCATTCATCAGGGTTGTCTTCAAATAGAGGATTATTCCTACACCAATAAACATCTTTCTTTGTATCCTTAATTCCAGGTGTGGAATCATCAAATAAGGAGTTTTTCCATATCTTGGACATAATTAGATGTATCTCATCATCTACATCATGAAAAATCCCTTGAATTGGGTCATCCAAGCACTCAGAATCAGTGTAATCACTTGAGGAGCAAAGAGAAGCACATTCACCATCCTCTTCATCACTTGTGTTTATAGCAATAGAACCATGCTCCGAAAATTCTTCACATGAGGAAAATTGTTGACTACCTAAGAAGTAAATCCCCTGAAGGCTATTAACATACCTACTACTAGAAGCTATGGATTATGTCTCTGATTCATAAGAGGAATCATATTCAAATGAATATTTTTTAGTCTTAACTTCACCTCTTTGACTCCTTGCTTGATCCTTGTAATAAACATCAAAAGTATCCCCACTATCAGGTGACATAAGATTAATTTTAGAAAAATGCATTTGTGTAGTTTCATGCATTTCCTATATAGAATCTTGGTTTAAGACATCTAGAGGGGATTAATGAGAAATGAACTCCTTGACTTCACATTTTGTTTCTTCATCCTCATCACTACCGGGTGCATCTATCTCTAGACTATTTGTGAAATGACAACACTCAATAGCTAATTGTCCTAATACTAATGCTCCATGTGGATCGAGAAGTGTCAATCTTTGTCTCTCCTCATTGTGTCAATCACTATCCAAAAAATCATTTATACCATGCTTGACCTCTTCAACTATAATTATCCAATCCACCACTTGGTCAATGCTTTGGGGCTTCATATCTTTAGGCCATTGGATTGATCTTGGTGTGTAGGCCTCACAAAATAGACTAATACACATCAGTTCATTTGGTCTAAGCCCTGTGGGAATTTCCATTAAGATATCCAAAAACCTTGAAAAAAAGTTATATGCTAACTCATTTGTATGCCCCTTTATTTCATATAACCTCCCGATAGATAACATCAAGTTCATCCCTCCACTGCATGGTTGGCTAGAGGTTGATGCTTGCTCTAAACTTCTTGAGAATGATGTAAGCACAATATCTAAAGGGTCCTCATCCTGATGAACATTTTTAATTTCTAATTGACCCAATTGGATTGTCTAGACATTACTAGAACTAGCAACAATTGTTATTGTAGATCTCCTCATAATTGAGTACTTCATATTACTCTCAATATTTATAGCCTCCTGATAAGCTTGTTGTAATGTAACTGGTTCTTTGTCCCTTAACAGGAAACTCATATTTTTATCAAATTCTCCCAAATATACAACCAAGCACTCTGCATCATTTGGCCTTATGTATTCAGGAATTTCCCTTATTTCCTTGGAAAATCTAAGGTTGAAGGCTGGGACCAATTCTTCTCTATCTTTAGATATTTTCATGAAATTTCTCCTTGCCACACTTGGGTGATCACCAAATATCTCTTGGAAAGGAACTTTAAGTTCATTCCAACAATGTATAGAGGCAGTAGGAAGAAAAGAGAACAAGTCTCTTGTATCTCCCTTTAATGATTGAACAAAAAGTTTCATCACCACATCTTCAAAGTCAATTTTAGAATCACTCATCACATCTACAAATTCTTGCAAATGTTTATTTTCTAATTCAAATTTCTCACCACTAAAATTTGGTATCTTATCCCTGATCTTGGGTGGCATAACATTCAAATAACTACAAATATTGTCAAAGTTGATAGCTTTGTACCTATCAATAAAAAATCCATCTTGATGGGCCCAAGATTGCTTGACTTGCATATTTCCATACAAAGGCTACCTAAGATCTATAATATGACATGCTTCTTGCACTCTACTATATAAACTTCAACTTACATATGAAGCATGCTAAAATTCCTAAATATTCCCTGATCTAGTGCTAAATCACTTATTAGGGAATCATTTTCATGTCAATCAATGAAAATTTATGGTGATATTATCTGTAAAATGCTCAAAATTCTCTCAAATTTTACAAGAGTACATGTATGCTGGTAGCTATGAAGTGTTCCTTAACAATAGGAACAAAGATCCAAAAAATTGATGTATGCTTGAACAGGTTCTTTGAGTCAGAGTTGCCACCTCCCTTTAGAGGAAAAAGCTTCAAATAAGATGAAGCTTCTTTGCAAAATAAGACAGGTTTTGGGCTATCTTCCACAACAAAGTCACGTCCGGATCCTTTACTGCACATAGATTGTAGACCAAGTTTAAAATTTTGAAATCATTTGGATTAAATCATCATTTGAATTTGCATTTTGTATCTGCATCTTTGAAGAATGAGCACTCCCCAACAGAGTTGTCATTTTGTTGGTGTTTTCCACTACACCTAAGACATCTCTAAGGAATAGCCAATTCCAATACTCAAGACTCTTGAAATGAATGGCCAACTAACAAGATCTAGTTAATGACAGAGATCTTTTGCACTTTAGGCTCTGTGGGAACAACAAGGGTATTCCTAGCATGTTCATTTGAGTTTTTACTTTGTAGAACACATCATTACAAATCAATATTGATGAAGGATAATTCTGCAACAATTAGTACAAAATTGTCTTGTCTCTAAGTAATTTGCTACCCATTCATCAAAATGAAAACACCCTTAACAAGAATTGTTGTATATGAACATTGGAATTGATAAATTTTAAATGAATTTAAACCCTAGCTTCAGGTTGGCCACCAGATGATTGTTTGATTAACCACTTAGGTAAATCATTAAGGAACATATCAATGTCCTATTTATTGGGAAAAATGGAGTCACACATACAAGAATCGGTAAAATAGAGATGACCCAATAACTCAATGGAATAGACTACTCTCACAATACTTTGCATCATGGAGCTCAAATTTTATGATGTATCACTACTTATCAAATCCTTTACAAATGAATGTAAAATTCATGGCCCCATTTAAGTATTTAGTTGATTACTTTAATCAAAACAAACACAGAGACATGCATTCAAACAAATGTTCAAAGTAGAACAAAAATACTATTAATATTTCTATTCAAAATTCACATAGACTTGCAGAAGGAGAGAAATATATCTAAATTATATATTCACTTGTATTTAAGTCATATCTGAGAAACAATTTAAGATAATTGCATGAGTTCCTTCATAAAGCTCAAAACTGACAAGCTATTCTATTCCTATCTACCCATATACATTTGACCAAAACCTAGCCAAATTTTACATCATTCGTTCTCCTTTTCCAATGAGTTGTGGTTTCCCTTTTATAGCACAAGGGAAACAACAAGCTTCGGGCTTAGATGCAGCTTCACTACATATCTTCATTTCATCAAAATATCAACTACATTTTACTTGTATTTCAAAACCCCACATGTTGAATCTTCAGAACATGGTGCAAGTGGGGAAAACCAAAATGTAACCGCCGCCAGAGAAGGGTAATGCAAATTTTTTCCAAAAAATCCTCTTGTCTCCATCTATGCCACAATGAACTAGGAACCCACAATGCCTTGAAGATTCCCAACTAATGTCGAATACCAAAAAGTGCCACACACACAAAAATAGGACCACCACAGAAAATTATTACTTACCCGTCACCCCACCTTTACTAGTGCCACACCCATGATACACACAACCACTCCCAATTATCGCCAGAGGAGGAGAGGACACCTCGACTTCCTCCTCTTTCTTTTCTTTGTTCAACACAGTTCCAATTTTCCCACTAGGGGTTTTGACTGCCAATGGCACACCATATATCACTTCCTCATTAGAGGGTAGACCATTGTTCAAAATAGCTAAATACCGATGATAAGTAGAGTCAGTCTCAGTGTCACTCTCAAAGGCATTTCTCGTAAGGTTGATGGGAGAATGCTAGCGCCCATAGGAGCCATGCCCATACCTTAATTTCCTTTGTGTCCTTGTGGGAGACCACAGTGGGCTCTTTCCTTTATCATCTATCTTTGTTGTAGCATCATCCTAGAATTGTAGCCTTTGACTACATCTATTGGGTGCAAGTTTGGGCTTCTCAGTGGAGATATTTGCCTCCATGGCTGGAGCAACTTCTGGTGCATCAAAACCAGACCTCAATGAACTCAAGCGGGCAGACTTCCTTACTGGTTTTCTCATTTTTCTTCTCTGATAATTGATCACACCACCTTACCTTAATCAATCACACTTATAAATGCTAAGTGTAAATGATTTGAATGCGTATGTGCAAGATCGTGATGGGCCAAAAGTGGCAATATGATGGGTATGTGGCTGATGACTTTTTTTACCCAAAATTGATGAAATGAAAATGCTTTTTAAAGGATATTCTCAGCTTTCCACCAATATAAATTATGCTTTACTTTGAATTTAATAAATAATTATTATGCATTTTGTATTTGAATTATGACTAAAGTCCTGATTGATAGGCTGATTGAAAAACATCTATAGCTTTCAAATGGTATCAAATTTTTTGAATCCAAAACATGCATCACATTCTATGCTTTGCATACTATAGGATTTTTAAAAAATCAAATTTCATGAAATTTTGACCAAGTTAAGGTGGTTAGACATACAATTTTTTATATTTTTTAAAAGTTGTAATAAAAATTCATAATTAATTATTTACTTGGAGAAAAATTAAAAAAATATGCATCACATCCGACATAAGTCCTCTACTTATATCTAAAATATTATAAAAAAATATTATCATTTTATTGTCGTTAAGGTGGTCGATAGACACCTACTTATTTTCCTGAAATTTAAGTACCCTGCATTGAAATTTCAAATTTTCACCAAATAGATTTTTTTTTTTTTTTAAATAAACCTATTATTTTAGAAACTACATTCAATTTTCTACATATTCTATTCTTTTTTATTTTTGAAATAATATAGATAACTTATTCAAATTTTTACGTCAAGTTGCCTAACTCTGATTTTTCTAAATTTTTGCCACTTAAGGGCCTATTTTTTCCATGATGATCCTGCACATACCTGAATAGCAGTTGTTCCTTTCTATATTTATCACGTGGAGCTATGACATTCACAATCAATATCTAACATGCATGTGTGACCCAGGCAACTTGTTGGCAGATGTACTAGCACCGTTTAATTCCCCATTTACATGGAAGTCTGTAGATTATTCCTCATGATTACCAGCATTTGCATCTCCACACAAATTGAGATCAACTCAATCGCTCTGTAGGATATTATCCATTAATGCGGGCTAGTTTCGTGGAGTAGAAACGAATGTCATATGTTATTTTTCCAATTTTGAATGCTATCCATCAATTTTCTGCCTTGATGTATGATCAGACAACCGGCCTTTGTTTGACCACCTTTGATTTCTAGCAATGCTTTGTTGAGGTGTTCACAACAAATCATTCTCATCCATGTAATATGACATCTTCATCATGTAGGGGCTCCACCAACCGAGTAGACCGAGACAGGTGTTGAGATCTCACTGATCTCATTGGTTTTAATCATTGTTCACTTTCACCCAGCAAGCCAGTGGGGAATGGTGAAGATCATTCTTCCAGATTGATCTCAGTCTCTCATTGAAGATGCTGGGTCATGAAAACAGTAGTGGGGACTGGGTCCCACACATCACATGGACATGCATCAGCTTCTCGCCAACCTCGCTACATTTATCTTGTTGGAATTTAACTCTCATGAGCTGGCAGGGTACAGTTGAGATCTTTTCCCTGATCTTCGAATCTTGAAATCTGCACATCACATAATGTTAGCATTAAATGGATGGACTTGGTCTAGCCAATGGTGATGTGACCATTGGGGTTAGTGACTTAAGGCATAATTCACTGGGTTAAATTTAAAACCCGACCTTAGGAAAAAACTTAATATGGTGGGAAAGTGGTGACTATTCTTCAGGATAATGGGGCCAATAGACTAACATGCCAGATGGCTCGAGAGATGAGTTAAAGGGGTCGATGACTGACTGAGCAGGTCAACCAAAAATTATAACATTTACATGCTTTCATGAATAAAACCCTACTCACCTATAAGGACAAGGGTTTATCAAAGAGGCAAACCAGACCCATGGAGAGGAAAAATCCATTAGGATTTTAGAAGCTCTAACAGGCCTCCTCTAATGATTTCATAACTAAGCCTTTACAACCATGATTCAGAGATTAGATATCTAACCTGAATAGCCATTCAATCATCATGAAGGTTCATTTAACTTGTCAACCCAAGGACGTGAACTTGAAATGGGTTAGCACTGTATGTGCACTAGGGGCTCAAGTAGTCATTGCATTCTACCACTAAGAAACACAATGTTGAAAGTAAATTGCTGAAAGGAAATAAAGAAAATGTTGAACATCAACCAACAACTATGCTTAAGCTGAAATACAGAGCAAGAATGAAAATTTGTGTGACAAACAGGGACTACTTTGTCCGCTTTGGCTACAGGAACAGTCAATGCCAGATTTCAAACTAAGTATCAAACAGTAAGTAATACTAAGCTAATGCTAAACTAAGAGAAAAATTTACTCACCAAGTGGGCCCCCTTGGATAAGTATGCTCTAAACTAACAAGAACTCAGATGCTCAAACTTAGAACTTTACTTTATTCACTATAAATCGTGCATACAAAGAGTAATGCATTTGTATCACTGAAAATGAGAGTACAATGTAAAATCATGCAACCTCCTGAAGAAGGAGCATCCAATTATTATTTATACCATAGCTAAACAAGCTAGTCAACTCCACGATTGAGAGGATGCCATTTAGGGAAAATAGGGGAAAGTGGAGTGATGGAGGTTACGCATGCACGAAATCCGATCAGACATGCAAGTCAAGCACAGATCCAACACAACAGTAATGCCCATGCATGCTCGATCATTAAAGTCCACTGCAAGGTGGTTACATTCAGTTGCATGAAGAATCTTTGCTACTGGCTGCCTTTGACTTGGAGTGACTTCTCAGCTAGTTGTTATGGTGCATGCCCAACTGGCGTTGTCTTCCATAACTTGGCATATTAAGTTTACAGGCCAAGGTTAGTATGCGTAATAACTACACATCAATAACCACTCTAACAAACATTCATTAATCACATGCAAAATCAATATAGATGACCCACATTTCATGCCAAATATCATTAAAGCTTACAAAGATAGGGTAATGTCAAATTTCAATGGTTTGAGAGAAACATTATGCCAATACCAACACTTAAGCATTAAATTCCATGACACCTATGAGCAAATAGACTATAGATTCTACCCAAAACTAGACTAAAAACTACTATCATCACTCTCCCCAACCTAATGTTTTGTTGGTCCTCCAACAAGGGAAGATTTGTTCTTCTACTTGGTCAAAGCTCTGAAATTTGTAATTGAGAGCTATCCAACATCAGTGGCTATAATACGTGAGTCAGGATCCCAATAGAATCTTCCCAATCTGTCAAACTTGTCCCATCTCTACCTTTCTGCAGCAATATCACTCTGGTAGAATCTAAAATTTGGTACAGGCCACATGAGCATGGGTGGCTAAAAAGTTAGGGGAAGCCAATGTCATCCCTAAGTTCTCCCAATCTGAATGTCTCTCAATTATTTTTAATGTTGTAGAATAATTATGAATGGAATGAGGCTCAACTTGTTTTAGCTCATTGGTCAAACTATTCCATCTCTGGGATAAACATCTCCTCACGGTTTCCTCTTTTTCTATTGTTTTTACCTCATACTCAGTGTAAACTACCTCAATCCAAGGCATAATCCTATTTCCATAACTTAGTCCATTCTATGCCATTCTCTGTAAATATCCCTTGGGTTACTTGTTTAATCTCTAATAGGCAGAGGGATATCATACTCCAATTGTTTATAAGCACCATATTGTTGCCCCAAACTAATTTCATTTTACACCCAAGACATGAATGCTCTCAATTAAACATCCCCAACATACAACAGTGGGTTCCAATCATGGTCCTTTGTGACAACATAATTATGTAAATAAAATTCACATAACAAATTCTTCATTTTAGGGGAGGCAATCCTATAAGAATTGAAAAATTCCATAGGGGTGTCAATATAAGGATTCAAACCTGAGGCAAGTCTCAACATCTTAAAAGAGAGATACTTCTCTTTCAGGAGCAGAGCATAGACCCTCGGGGGTTCTCTTTATTCCATAATCCTTGGCACCAAAGCTGCCATAACATCTACCCTCTGCTTTAGGGTAGCAATTTCTGCATCTTTTTCCTCAATTTCTTCATCCTTCTTTTGAATTTCTCCCTTCAACTTTCATTTTTTGTTTTTCCATTCTTCCTCCCTTCTTTGTATCTCTTTCCATAGATTCAAAATTGTTGCATGTACTATAAAAATAGGAGGATTATGAATGCCTACCAGTCTTTTTGTTGGTGGCTACTCCTCATGTGATACTATTTGCATGGACTCAGGTTGTCTAGTTATCTCCGGCTATAAGGGTGTTGTTTCTTTTTCCTTTTGCTACAGGGACTCTTGTTCTTGCAAGAATTCCTAGTCTAGTTCTAGTTGTTGCTGCAGGACTTCACGCTGCAAGACCTCTTACTCATGTTGTAGGAAGTCCTAATTTTCCTCCAATTCTTCCACAATGCTAGCAAGATCAACCAGTGTTAGGTTTGCTACTCTCTTAAATATGTCTTCTTCTTTTTCAACATGCTCCTACTCCATTGGAGCTTTAAGGTCCTCATGTGAGGTCTCACCAAGTTTAGGGATTTCCTACAAAGGCATACCAATCACAGGTCCGGCTAGTCTTATGTTTTTGGGGGGTCTTTCACATTTTCCTTTGGCATCAGGATGAATAGTATCAGCCTTCCTCTTTTTCGGGCTTGGCACTTTTATTTCTATAGGTTGTGTTTTATCCTTTCCTTTTCTCATTTCTACCCCTCTCTATTGTGTCCTAGTTTTCATGAGGGTTTCAAGTGGAACTTCATCATTAGAATCTGAGGAAGAGCTTTCTTTTTTTGAGTGCTCTATTCTAGAAGAACTAATTTCAATGGTTTCCCCTGCTATAGGAGGATTCATGTTAGAGCCAACACTAGAGGTTGAAGCACTAGGAATGGCTTCAGCCGTACTTACTCTTCTACTTGATCTATGAGATCGAGGTATAGCCCTAGGTGGCAAATTTTCAACATCAAAAAAATCCTCCTAGCGATAATCTTGATCAACTTTAATAAACTCTTCCCAATTCATTCTAGAAACATCATGTAGAGATTTTTCAACTAGCAATTTAATCAAGGAATGGTGGGAAATAGAATTATCCCTACCTTTCTAGGTCTCGACTGCCATGATTGAGAGAAGATTGTACAACACATTGGGCACATTCATCCTTCTCCCATGCCTCATGTGATTCAAAATCTTGAAGTGGATAGAATGCAAGTTTGACTAGCGACCCTCACAAGTAATGTATTTGATGACATACACAACTATTTGCTTCCATGGCTTGGGAAAAGACATTCTTTTTGCACCCTACTTGTCTATGGTCAATGGGGGGTCATTTGGCTTTGTGAATTTAGCCCTGGCTAACTTGGTGTCTCTGGAAATAGGGTAATTTTCACCATCAACAGGTAACCTTGTAACTTCTGCAATTCTTTCCTCTATTGCCACAACTTCTAACCCTTTTATTATGGATTTTCCTTCTGAAAATGTCTGGAAAGATTCAAGGGAAATTCCTTCATCAAAACCATCCAACTTCAAAAAGTAATCTATCCATCCATAGTTTTGAAATTCGGCCAGGAATTGTGCATCCTATCGTAAAATATCATGCACCATGGGTTCATTTCAAACTAACCCACCTCCCATTGTTGCAATCAAACAAATGCTCTGCAACTTCTTTTCTTGCAATTCCCCTTCTAAAAATCAAATGCACTTCCCTTTAGTGTTTGCTAATTTCCAGTGCTAGCATCGACTAAATTTCCTTTCTTTTGTTTTTCCTTCTTTCTTGCAACTCAAGATTACAACAGGACAATAATAGCAGGAAAATGAGTGATAGAGGGGAATTATGATAGGAAGAAATGGAGGTTACAGTTATTGTCACTTCACACATGCAATCAGCTCATTTAAAATTTTTTGATGCAGCCTAATATGGTTTGACACATGGACAATAAAATATTTGCATCTTTTTGTTCCCCTCACCCCAATCTAAAGTTAGACATGTGTCCACACATGTGAGATGGGAGTGACGATTGATATACAATGATGAAATTTATATGAATACCTATACTAACATACAATGATTAAATGAATGTACTTAAAAGATGATTAAAGATATAAATTAATGCACACATACCTGAATGTGGAAGATTTACTACAAAAATTGTGGATAAAGTAATGCTTTCCTTGTTGGAAAATGGATTGAGCAATGCATGAGGATGGGGTGGAATGAAGTGATGAGAGAGATAAAGGTGGTATGGATGGGTAGATGGGCGAATTATTAAGAAATGGAATTCCACATAAGTGAAAGTATTTATTATGAAAAGTATGTACCTTAATTAGGCTGAAGGAGGGACACTAGGTCCACCGCCTTTGATTGTAGGAAGCTCTGAGTGCTAGGTGAATTGTTGTAGGAACTCTTCTTTAGAAGATGGCGTATGATATAATATGAGGCGATGACTATTGACAAGTAATTTGAAACTAACAAGGTCAATGGTGGTAAGCTGAATGACTCCATTAGGAAAGACCTCAACAACTTCGTATGGTCCTAGCCACCTTGTCTACAATTTTCCTACATTGTCTTGGTATCTTGGATCATAGAGCAAGGCCCAATCTCCTGGTTTGAACTCCTTGTCCTTGATAAATTTGTCATGCCACTTGATTCTTTGATTTTGCACTACTTCTATATGCTATAGGGATGCTCTCCTTATTTCATCCAAAACATTTAGATGCATGATTCTTTCTCTCTGTGCTTTAGAAATTTCCATCCCTAAATCTACTACAGTTCGCAAAGTTTTACATTCAAATTCAATTGGCATCATGGCTATCTTTCCGTACAACAACTCAAATGGGGTGAAGCTTATAGTTGTTTTCCATGTTTTCCTATAAGCCCAAATAGCTTGAGGTAATCTGTTTTCCCAATATTTCCTATGGATAGCTACTGTTTTAGTTAGAATGGCTTCAATTTCTCTATTTGTCACCTCAACTTGGCCATTAGTCTGGTGGTGATAAGGGGTAGACTTTATGTGCCTGATATTATACTCATTTACCAGTGCTACAACAAGATTTGATGTGAATTGTGGCCCTTGATCAGTCACTATCTCTCTTGGCACTCTATATCTTGTGAAAATATCATCATAAAGAAACTATGCAACCTTGTTATCCCTTGCAAGCTTCATGGCCTTAACTTCTACCCATTTTGTACATAATCAGTGCATACTAATATATAAGACTTACCATTTGATGGAGGGTCAATTGGTCCCACAAAATCCAATCCCCACTTGTCAAAGGGAGTGATTACTATCTAAGGGCACAATGGCATCTCATCAGATCTGGTTGGTCTACCCCTTCTTTGAAATCTATCACATTTTTTGGTATACCTTCTTGCATCCTTATGGAGTGTTGGCCAGTAGTACCCTGTGTTCAAGATCTTCATTGTTTTCTTTTTGGTTGCAAAGTGTCCTCCACATGGGTCATTATGACATTCATGTAAAATTTCATATGTCTCATCTTCTCTCACACATCTTCTCATGACATGGTCAGGTCTAGTATAAAACAAACATCCAACAATCCAAAAGAAAGGAAAATATTTTTCAATGAGTGCCCTTTTCTCTTTTGGGGAGAAGTGAGAAGGAACTCTACATGTAACCAAGTAATTGGCTATGTCAGCATAGGGGGGTATTTGTACACTAAGATAGAATAAATGCTCATTAGGAAAAGAGTCATTTATGGGATGATGGTCTTCTGATGTAATTAGCCTTGAAAGAAAATATGCAACAACATTAGCTTCCCTGGCTTATCTACAATAGTTATATCAAACTCCTGCATCAACAATAACCATATTTCCAATCTACCTATGATCAAGGGTTTATTTATGAGATATGTGATGGTTGCATGATCAGTATGCACAAAGATTTGGCAGCCCATTATGTAATGTCTGAATTTGTTCAGTGCATAAACTACTACCAACATCTCTTTCTTTGTCACTATATAATTGAATTCATCTCCTTGCAAATTTTTACTGACAAAGTAAATAGCATTTTCAACAAGTCCCTCTTTTTTTCCTAAGACTACTCCTATGGCATAATCTAATGCATCAGTGTGAATGTGGAAAGGGAGCTCCCAATTGGGTCTCTTAAGTATAAGAGCATTTGTCAAAGTTGTCTTCAAGGAAGAAAATGCCTTATCACAAGCTTCAGTCCACTAAAATTCAACATCCTTAGTGAGAAGGGTATACAATGGTGTTGTTACCTTGCTGAAATCTTTGATAAATCACCTATAATATCCTGCATAACCCAAGAAACTCCTAACATCATTTTTTTTGCATGTGTAGGCATATTTGTGATTACCTCAATTTTTGTAGGATCTACTTGAATTCCCTTGTGGGAGATGTAGTGGCCAAGAACTACACCCTCTTGGATCATCATGAAGCATTTTTCGCTATTTGGGGACAATTTTTTATCCTCACATATTTGTAGGACTCTCTTTAGATTCTCCAATGCTTAATCAAAATCAACACCATAAGTGGTGAAGTCATCCATATAAATATCCATGCAATCATGAGAAATGTCTAAAAATATACTAATGACTGCTCTCTAGAAAGTTGCGGGTGCATTGCACAAGCCAAATGGGAGTATCTAATAGGCATATGTCCCCCATGGATAGGTAAATGCGGTCTTCTCTTGGTCTTCTGGTACAATTTGAATCTGGTTGTATCCACCGAATCCATCTAGAAAAAATAAGTATTGCTCTCTTGCAAGTGTGTCTAAAACTTGATCAATGAAAGGTAAAGGAAAGTGATCTTTCCTAGTGGCACCATTAAGCTCTCTATAATTAACACAAAATCACCACTTCCCTCCTTTATTGGGAAAAATAACTAATGGAGACACCCACTGACTATCTGAAATGGGATAGATAAATCCTACATCTAGCAATTTCTGTAGTTCTCCTTTCACAATTTCATTTAGTGCAGGGTTAATCCTTCTTTATGGTTGTCTTACTAGAGTGCAATCATCTCTTATATAAATTCTATGGGTACAAAGTTTAGGATCCATTCCCTTCATGTTGTGATAATTCCATGCAAATGCATGTTGATGGGCCATTAATAGATTTTCTAACAATAGTTACTTCTCTTCACTCAATTTACTATTAACATTCAAATATTTTCCTTCTGACACTTGTACTTGTGTAGTTAACTCTATCATGGTTACTTCATTAACACATGGTACCTTTTTTTCATATGGAAGCAATGTATGGAACGTACCTGTTGTTGTAGGAAGTCTGTCTATAGGAACAATGTGTGTAGGAAGAGTGGCTGCAAGAAGAACATCTGGAGGAAAAATGTCTATAGGAATAGTGGCAACAGGAAGAACCTCTGCAGGAAAAATATCTACAGGAATAGTGGCTACAAGAAGAACATGTTGGTGTTTTCCACTACACCTAAGATATCTCTAAGGAATAGCCAGTTCCTATACTCAAGAATCTTGAAATGAATGGCCAAGTAACAAGATCTAGTCGATGACTGAGATCTTTTGCACTTTAGGCTCTATGGGACCAAGGAGGGTATTCCTAGTGTGTTCATTTAAGATTTAGTTTTTTTGAACACTTCATAAGATAGATCATGTTTGGATGAAGGATAATTATGCAACAATTACCTATAAATTGTCTCGTCTCTAAGTAATTTGCTACCCATTCATCAAAATGAAGATATCCTTAATGTGAGTTGACATACATGAATATTTGAACCAATTAATTTAAATGAATTTAAAACTTGGCTGCGAGATAGTCATAGAATGATTATTTGATTAATCCCTTATGTAAATCATTAAGGAATAGATCAATGTCATATTTATTGGGAAAAATGGAGTCACATATGCAAGAATCAGTAAAACAGAAATGACCCAATAATAAAATAGACTACTCTCACAATACTTTGCATCATGGAGCTCAAATTTTCTAATACATCACTACTTATCAAATCCTTTGCAAATAAACATAAATTCATGGCCCCATCTAAGTATTTAATTTATTACTTGAATCAACTCAAAGACCAGAGACATGCATTTGAACAAATATTCAAAGTACAATAAAATATCATTAATATTTCATTCAAAATTCACCTAGACTCTTAGGAGGAGAGAAATATATCAAAATTGTGTATATTTACTTGTACTTGAACCATGTCTAAGAAACAATTTAAGGTAATTGCATATGTTCATTCATAAAACCCAAAGTTGACAAACTAGTCTATTCCTATCTACTAGTATATGTTCGACCAAAAACCCTAGCTAGAGTTTATTTTCTTCTATCTCTCCTTAAAAATGAGCCTTGGTTTCCCTTTTATAACACAAGGGAAGCAACAAGCTTAGGGCTTAGATGCAGTTTCGATATAGAATTTGCATTTCATCAAAATTTTGATTGCATTCTCTTTTTCATTCCAAAATCCACAACAAAATATAACCACCGGCCAAGAAGAGAAATGCAAATTTCCGCCAAAGCTCTCCTTTGTCACCATCTGCACCACCACGAACTAGGTACCCAAAAATTCCATGCAGGCACATGACTGGTGTTGAATACCAAAAAATGCCACATACACCAAAACCAGGACCACCTGAGCACAATGCACCAACACAAAAAGTACCAACCCCACACACAACCAATGCTCAATTTCCCATCACCCTGCCACCACCAGCATCATGCCCACAATACACAAAACCACTTCTTGTTGTTGCTAGAGGAAGGGAGGACACCTCAAATTCCTTCTTTTTCCTTTCTTTGTTCACCATGGTTCCAGTTTTCCTACGAGGGGTCTTAACCGCTAGTGGTAAAATAGAGATCACCTCCTCGTCAGAGGGAAAACCACCATTCAACAGGGCCAAATACCGACCGTAAGTAGAATTGGTCTCAGAGCCACTCTCAAAGGAGTTTCTTGTAAGGTTGATGGGAGAATGCTGGCATCCATAGGATCCTCGTCCATACCTTACTTTCTGCTTTGATCCAGTAAGAGACTACACTGGACCTTTTCCTCTATCATTTGTTCCTTCTGCAACATCACTCTATAATTGCATTCTTTGAATGTAGTCCAGGATTTTTAGAAGAAGTGTCTACTTTCATGGTGGGAGAAGTTTCATGTGTGTTTGACCCAGACTTTAGTGAACTAAAGTGAACAAATCTTCTCACTAGTTTTCTCATCTTCGCTTCTGATAACTACTCACACCAAAAAATGCTTAGTTGTTTAAATGATAATGATGCAAATAGCAACTACCTCTATTGTATTTATCAAGTGAAGCAATGACATCCACACTAAATGTTTATTTCACATGCATAACCTTGGCAGATGTACTGGTACTGTTCAATTCCCAATTGCATGGAGTCCGTAGAATATCCTTCATGATTACTAGCATTTGCATCACCACACAAATTGAGATCGACTCAATCACTCTACAAGTTACTAGCCATTAATGTAGGTTGGTTGCATAGAGTAAAAATGGTCGTCATATGCTATTTTTCCAACTTTGAATGCTATCTGTCAATCCTTTGCTTTGATGGACGATCGAACAGCCAGCCTTTGTTTGAATGCCTTTGATTTCTGGTGGTACTTAGCTGAAGTATTCACAACCAATCATTCTCATCCATGTCAGATGATACCTTCATTGTGTGTGGGATCCACAGTTTGAGCAAGTGGGGGACATGTTTTGAGATCTCGTTGATCTCACTAGTTTTAACCATCGCTCACCTTCATTTAGCGAGCCAACAGGGAATGGTGAAGATCATTCCACCTAATTGATCTCGGTCGCTCATTGAGCATGTGGTGGCACAGGATCAGTAGTGGGGAGTGGGTCTCGTAATTTGCTTGGACATGAGTTGGCATCATGCCAACCTTGTTGTATTTAACTTGTTATCACTTAAATTTCACGGGCTGGCAGGGCACAGTTGATATCTTCTCCTCAATCTTCAAATCTTGCAACTTGCACATCATGTAATATTAGAAATAAATGGTCAGACTAATGATGATGTGACCCTTCGGGGTTAATGGATTAATGCTTAAGTCTTCGAGTTAAATTTAAAACCCAACTTTAGGAAAAACTTGACATGGTAGGAAAATTTGATGACTAGTTCTTCTGGCTAATGGGGCCGGTAGACCAACGTGTCGAATGGCTTGAGAAATGACATAAGGAGTCAATGACCGATCGAGTAGGTCAACCAAAATTTATAACTTTTACATGCTTTAGGATAAAGCCCTACTCACCTATGAGGACAAGGGTTTATCAAAGGCTAACCATACCCATGGAGATGAAAATCTATTAGGATTTTAGAAGCTCTAACAGAACCTCTATAGGAAAACTATCTACAGGAATAGTGGCTGCAAGAAGAAAAGGCAGAAGTGTCCTAATTGAAGTAGAAGATGATGTTTCCTCCACTCCATAATGGTTCTGAATAATTTTAGTCAACACTTCATCCTCATCTTGGAGCTACATGAAAGAGCTTCTACCTAGCATCATAAGTTGTGCCACAAAATTAACTTCCTCAGCCTCTTCACCAACATGTGGCCATACAAAATCTTCTTCATCATGAGATGGCTGAGCAAGTGGATAAAGAACAAAAAATTTAGTACTCCCTCCATCTGAAATGGTCATGTCACCAAACTGACATCCAATGTAGGCATCTGTAGTTGCCAACCAAGGTCTTCCAAGGATGATGGGATACCCTCCTAGTGTAGCCTTAGGAGAAAGAATTATAAAATCTATTGGATATTCCCAAGAGTCTAGAACTACCACAAGATCCTCCACTACACCATCAAGCTTAACAGTAGAGCTATTTGCAAGCTGTAGGACAGTAGGAGTAGATCTCATTCTTGCAATATTTAGTTGTTGTAGGATGTCTTTGGTCATTACATTGATTGTTGCCCCTAAATCAATTAGAGCATTCTTCACTTGAATTCTATTTATGACAACTACTACTACAGGACTACCTAGGTCATTATACTTGGGAATAGTCACTTTTCCCAGCATGATATCAGCTAGCTGGCCTACCACATGAACTGTAGTTGGGTCTTTCTTCTTCCTTCCTGGCTTCTTAAGACAAGCTTCCTTAATAGCTTTGTCATAGATTGAAACATCTTTTATGGCCTAAAATAGGGGTATCTGAACACATATATGCTTTAGTTGATCCAAGATGTCAAAATTAGTATCCTCTTTTTCTTCTTTCTTCTTGGAAACTTCCAGTCTCTGAGGAAATTGTGGTTCTTGCTTAGTTTGCTTGGCTTGGGCTGGTTTAGAATTTTTAGGTGCATTTGGCTGAATATGATAATTCAGAGGCTCCTCCTCCTCTTCCATAGGAAGCTCAGTAATGATGGGCTTGGAAGGGGTTGGTAGCTTGGTTCCTGAATGCAAATGGATGTTGCTTACACTCACAACATATGCAGGGAATTGATTCAAATCAGTAGAATATGTGGGCTATTGTTGTGGTTTGTTATTAGGATTGGGTGTGGGTTGAGCTGGTAGCTGAGTTGGTTTAGATGCATTAGAACTTGGATTAGCAGGTGGAGGCATTATATCAAGTTATTGGGGCTGAGAAGGTGGCTACATGTAGCTAGTTGTATGATTAGGCCATTGTTGTCCTCCTCTCCATTGATTTGTTTGTTGCCAATTTCCTGGAGGTGGTTGCTAGTGCCCTTGAAATTGTTACCAATTCCCCTAAGGTTGCTACCACTAAGGTGCAGGACTTTGATGGATTATCCAAGTGTTTGGAGGCTCACTCCAAGGTTTTGGTGGATATCCTCCATAACTTGGTGGATATGGGGGCTTCCATTGGTTACCAGATGAATAAGAGTTAAAATATGGTCCAACATAGGATAGTGGACCTATTGGCATACCTTGTCTTGGAGACCAAGGATTCCTTTGTACAACATAGTAGACTTGGTCTTCTTCAATCTAAATTGGCTTGAACTCAAGTGGAATCTGCTTATTTTCCAGGTTAGCTACCATCTTACATCTACAGTCCTTCTTTTGTCTGCAGTGGGGACAATACTCTGTCAACATCATTTTTTCCTCCTCTTGCTTCTTTTTGGCCTGAAGTGTATCTAGCTAAGTAGCTAGATTGTTGATAATTTCTTGCTTGAAGTCTACCAACAAATGAGTAATCTTCATTCTTGAAACTCCATTGGTAATTGACTTACCCATGGAAGATTTATAAGCTCTCCCTTTCTTTGAAGCTTCCCTAGAGTAATTTTGACATATTTTCTTGATATCCTCCCAAGGAACTTGGGAGATATCCCCTCTTGCCATGATATCCAAAGCATTAGTGTAGCTATCATTGATTCCTCTCAGGAAAAGCAACTTTTGTGAGTCCTCATTAAGTGCATGGCATGGAGATTTTTGCAAGAAAAACAAAAACCTTGCAATGTAATCTTCCAAGCTCTCATCTTCCTTCTGCTACATCCTGAAAATATCTCCTCCTCTCATGTCACTACCCCTATAGTATTCCATGTATTTCTCAAGGAATTTTTTCTTCATGTCTTCCCAAGTTAACACAGTATCTCTACCTAGGCTCATGGACCATCTTAATGCAACCTCTTTCAAAGTGGTGGGAAATAACTTAAGCCTATGGGCATCTGTAGTATTATCATAACTCTTGTAGAGTTAGAAAAACTCAAATAATAAGGTATCAGGATCTTCTGTCACAAGTACATAAAACTTGGGGAGTGTTGAGGAAGGGATGTTCTTGATGTTGTCAACTTCATTTTGATGAGCAATGGGGAAAGGAAAATCTGGTTGATTTTTTTTGTTCCTATTTGCATCACCCATGCCTGCTTGATGTGGTTCAAAGAAAAAGGGATTCTCAAGCTAATTTTGATCTTCCAAGGAGACTTCAGAGCTGGTCAGATTAGGATATACGTCTGCAAAGAGTTGTGGACCTTCTTCTTCTTCTTATAGGATATTCTAGTATTCAACTAGTTGGAATGGATGAGGATTGTTAGGAATAAATCTCCCATAAGCATCCCTTATCCTTCCTCTATGCATGCAGTATCACTCACTATTAGTCAACTCACATAAAGAATTGGTAAAGAATCAAGGGGGTCATTACTTCCTAAATGAGGATATGCAAAGAACAACTTTCAAAAACACTACAACAAAAACTACCAATGACTCCAAAAACTTCCTAGCTTGACACCATCCCCGATAATGATGCAAAAATGTTGGCCTCCTACAATGATTTCATAACTAATCCTTTACAATGATGATTTAGAGACTGGACATCTAACTTGAATAGCCATTCAATCATCATGAAGGTGCATTTAACTTTTCAACCCAGGGAAGTGGACTTGAAATGGGTTAGCACTATATGTACACTAGGGGCTCAAGTAGTCATTGCATTCTACAGCTAAGAAACACAATGCTGAAAGTAAATTGCTAAAAGGAAATAAAGAAAATGTTGAACATCAACCAACACCTATGCTTAAGTTGAAATGTAGAGAAAGAATGAAAATTTGTGCAACAAATAGGGACTACTCTGTTCGCTTTGGTTGTAGGAACATACATAGAATGGACTTCTAGTTGTTGTAGGAACAATCAATGCCATATTTCAAACTAAGTATCAAATAGTAAGTAATACTAAGCTAATGTTGAACTAAGAGAGTGGATTACTCATCCAGTGGGCCCCCTTTGATAAGTATCCTCTAAACTAACAAGAACTCGGATGATCAAACTCAGAAATTTATTTTATTCACTATAAATCATGCATACAAAGAGTAATGTATCTATATCACTAAAAATGAGAGTATAATGTAAAATTTTGTAACCTCCTAAAGAAGAAGCATGAAATTATTATTTATACCACAGCTAAACAAGGCAGTCAACTCCATGACTGGAAGGACGCCATTTAGGGAAAATAGGGGAAAGTGGAGTGACGACGGTTACGCATACATGGAATTTGGTCAGACATGCAAGTCAAGTGCAGATCCAGCACAATAGTAACACCCATGCATGCTCGATCATTAAGGTCCACTGCAAGGCAATTACATTCAGTTGCATGAAGAATCTTTACTATCGGCTGCCTTTTGACTTGGAGCGACTTCTCAACTAGTCATTATGGTGCATGCCTAGCTAGCGGTGTCTTCCATAACTTGGGATATTAAGTCTGTAGGCCAAGGTCAATATGTATAATAACTGCACATCAATAACCACTCTAAGAAACATTCATTAATCACATGTAAAATTAATATAGATGACCCACATATCATGCCAAATATCATTAAATCTTGTAGAGATAGGGTAATGTCAAATGTCAATGAATTGAGGGAGTCATTATGCCAATACCAACACTTAAGCATTAAAGTCCATGACATCCATGAGCAAATAGGCTATAGATTCTACCCAAAACTAGACCAAAAACTAGGCTCCTCAGTTGGCTATATATGTCAAGGATATTGAGAAAATTGAAATGAAGATATGCTGTAAGTGTGGTTGCTCTGGGTTTTTCTCTAGATTTGCTCCTATGTTTATGTGGTTCAGATATATTAATCTCAGTTGTTGGAAGATGTTATATCTAGATTTTTAGTTGTTGATTCATTGTACAGTGCAAGTTATGTTCACCAATTGTGAACTATGGTTGTGTTTCTGGTTGAGGTTCGATAGGAATGTTGTTTGTCTGTATTACTCTTTGATGAAGTCTTATGACTTGTGGGTCTAGAGTTGAGTTTCCTTGATTGTATTGAAGATAATTTCAGCATCTGGAAAGTTCATTCTTAATGGTTCTATGTGTTTTACACTAGTTTGGTTGACCTTGTGTTGAATTCTACTTTCAAAGTTGATGAATCATGTGTTTGGGTCACCCTCATTTTAATTCCACCCTAGGATGTTTTGGCACTGACCTAATTTGAATTTGAATTTGGATGGCTGACTTTTAATATGTTTCAAAGTTGAATATGGTATAAATACAGGATGAGTTAGTGGTGAAAAACATACAAGAGCGAAGACGAGAGATAAGTGAAAAGAAAAAGAGTAGATAGATGTGACATTGATGCTATCCAGTGAGTGTGTGTGATGAGAGTGTGACATATCAATGTGAAGCCTAAATGTTGAGTTTTCGGATGTACTGAGTAGAAGGTGAACTCTATTATTCATGCATGTCTATGAGTAACTATGGTGGAATCCTTTTTTGCATTGAGATTTTCTTCTCTCTATAACAAGTCATATTTCTCTTCTTTGTATCTCTATGGTAGTGAGCCCTTCGGGTTGATAGCCTTGTTGGACAGTGAGTCCTTTTTCTAGCAGTGAGCCTTATTTCTTAGGTAGTGAGCCTCTTGTAATCAATTTTGATACTCTCTATAGTGTGAGTTAATCCTCATTGTGGTTTTATGCTTATTGGGTTTTCCACACAAATCTGGTGTTATTGTGTTTGTGTGTTGGATTTAAGTTTTTGCATTGGCATTTGATGATTAATCATTTAAGGTGTATTAATAATTAGTTATGGTGATTGAATTAAAAGATTAAATCTATGAACATTCATTTACCCCCCCTCTTAGTTGTCTTGTTCAACAATTGGTATCAGAGCTTGGTTCCTTGGTGAAGAGATTAACCACTTAAGTAAGGTCCGAAATGGATGGAAAAATGATTTATGATTATCTGAGGTTTGATGGAACTAATTATGCTATATATAAAATATTCATGGAAGAATATCTGGAGTATTGTGGATAGGATGTGGTGAAAGCTTATAAGAATCCTTACACTCTTCTTGCTAATGGTCCAAGTATTCCTGAAGAGATCAAATTACATGAAGCAAACAATAATGTGAAGTAGATCTCGAAGAACAGTTTGGTACATTCCAAGTTGATTAAGGTTTAGAACTTGAAGACTACTAAGGAAGCCTGGGATGCTTTGGAAAGAGTGCATGAAGGTGACAAAAGAGTTAAAGAGGAAAAATTGTAGAATTTGGAGACACAGTTTGAGCTTCTACATATGTATGAAGATGAGAATGTTAAAGCCTATGTACAAAGATTGGATGAGATAGTGGCTAGAATTTGAGGACTTGGTGCTACTATAAATGAAACTAGGATTGTGATTATCCGAGGTTTGGTGGAACTAATTAGGCTATCTATAAAATATTCATGGAAGAATATCTAGAGTATTGTGGATATGATGTGGTGAAAGCTTACAAGAATCCTTACACTCTTCTTGCTAATGGTCCAAGTATTCCTGAAGAGATCAAATTACATAAAGTAAACAATAATGTGAAGTGCATCTCAAAGAATAGTTTGGTACATTCCAAGTTGATTAAGGTTTACAACTTGAAGACTACTAAGGAAGCCTAGGATGCTTTGGAAAGAGTGCATGAAGGTGAAAAAAGAGTTAAAGAGGAAAAATTGTAGAATTTGGAGACACAGTTTGAGCTTCTACATATGTATGAAGATGAGAATGTTAAAGCCTATGTACAAAGATTGGATGAGATAGTCACCATAATTCAAGGACTTGGTGCTACTATAAATGAAACTAGGAAGCCGAATCTAAAGAATGGATGCAAATCAAAGACTTCCTTTAAGGTTACAAAAGCTGAAGATTTGGATGAAGAAGACTTTGATGAAATAGAAGCTAACTTTGTAAGAAGGATGAGGAAAGGCTTTGGGAAGTATGAAGGTAAGTTACCCTTTAAATGCTTTAGTTGTGGAGAAGTGGGTTATTATGTTACAAAGTGTCCTAAAAGAGCTAAAAAGAATAAACAAAGATATGAGAAAGAAAATAAAGGAAAGAATATTAACAAAGCATATTATGTGAATGAGAATGTGTTGGAATGTGATGTTGTTGATTGTTGTCATTGATGTCAACATATCTTGGTTGATTAATTATGATGCTTTGGTGATCTAGATTGAAAAGCTTTTTATGTTGTGTTGTGATGGTTTATCCTTTGGTCGTTCTTGTCCTGGCCCCATTCATCTTGCAACATAATGAGACATTCTTTTGGGTTTGGACTGATCTGGAAATCAGTTAGTGTACCCCAGAACATTATTTGCATTGTAACATGTTTATTCTATTTTTGGATATCATTTTAATGTGTTGACTTGAGCAAGGAGGTTTTGTGTGTTCTACATTTCATTACTCTTCACCACGGAAATGATTTTGTGGCTATCTAATTCAAATTGTATTTGACCAACTTGGAAGACTATGAAGACATTGTTTCTGGAAGACCTAGGAGATTATGACGGCATGGAATGGTATAAGTAAGAGTTAATTTTGTTCGATGGAAGCAAGTGTGATGAATGCAAATTTGAAAATCTAGACATTGTGAAGAGTGTGAGAGTATATGACCGGAGGCAACAAACAAAGAAATTCTATCGGGTGTCATTTTTTGTGACAGTAATTTCAGTGGTGGATTTCCTTTAATCATTCTTCTAGAAGTGAGTCATTTTTTGTTGGCAATGAGCCTATTTCTGTTGGTAGTGAGCCTTTCTCTTTTGGCAATGAGCTTTTATATCTTTGGCTATAATACCTGGTAGTGGTCCCAATAGGTAGTGAGCCTTACCTGTAGTGAGCAATTTGACAGTGAGCCTTTGTAAAAATCACCTTAACTGGTGGCACCTTAATCAATGCTTTACAATTGAGAATTATTATTCTCTATGGTTTTTCTCTTCTTGGATTTCCACGTAAATTATGGTGTTCATTGTGCTTGGTGTTTTTTTTGCTTTCATGTTCATTAATATATGATTGATTTAAGTTTTCTCTAGATTAATTAAAGTCAAGAAAATTGTTTTATAATAACTGATTCACCCCCTCTCAGTTATTTGGACTGTTCAACAATTGGTATTAGAGCTTTGGTTCCTTGAAGAAGAGATTAACCACTTGGGGTAGATCTGATGGTGCACAAACTAAAAATTCCTATATTTGATGGATCTGACTATAGTTTCTAGAAAGTACAATTGAGAGGTTACTTGATCTCTCTAGGCTACAAGACTTGGAAAGCTGTTGAGACAAAATATGTTGAACCATCAAAAGGCGTTTCTACTATGGATGAGATTTCAGCCTATGAAGAGAATGAAAAATCAAGGTATACAATCTTTAGTGGTTTGTTTAAGACTGAGTTAACAATAGTCATTTCATTGGGCACTGCTTATGAAATTTGGGAAAAGTTGAAATAAATCTATGAAGAAAATGATAGAGTCAAATTATCAAAGAAGCTAACAACTAAGCATAGATATGAAAAATTGAGAATGGAAGAAGGTGAGGATATAGCAAGCTACTTTCAAAGCATTGAAAGTGCAGTAAATGAAGTAAAAAATCAAGGAGGGACTCTGATAGATGAAGATGGAATGGAGAAGATTCTGATGACCTTACCAAAGAGTTATAGTGACAAGATCTTAGCCATTGAGGAAGTTTATGATCCAAAGAAATTCACCAAAGAGAAAATATTTGGCACCTTGACTGCATTCGAGATGAAGAAATTTGGAAAAGAAAAGGAGAAATATGAAATAGCCTTCAAAGCCACAAATATAGAAGTTCCAGATGATGAAAGTTCAGATGAGTTGGAAGCAAACCTCACAAGAAAACTGAAGAAAGGTACTAGAAAGTACAAAGGTATGTTGCCTCTTAAATTCTTTATATGTGGAAAGATTGGTCATTTAGCAACTAAGTGTCCAAAAAAGGGAACAAGGAAAAAGTTTAGAAAGATCAATAAGAAGGCCTATTATGTCAATGAGAATGCCAAGATTTTAGATGATGAATTAGATCATGAGGATTGTTTATTTTTGGTTGAAAAGTATGAACCTAGATTTGATATCTCTAATATTTTTCTAAAATATAATGATAGCACTGAAGCTGCATTGTTTGTCAAAAGAAATAGAGATGAATGGTTGATTGATAGTGGATGTTCGAATCATATGACCGGTGATAAAAGTAAGTTTGTAAATCTTGAGAATTATGATGAAGCTTCTATTAGATTAGGAGATGATAAAACAACACAGATTTTTGGAATTAGTTCTATTACATTTGATGGAAAGCATAACACTAACAATGTTTACTATGTGAAGGTTTTATATCATAATCTTCTGAGTGTTGGACACATGTGCAAAAATGGCTATAATGTGGTGTTTCAGGACAATGGTTGTGATATCTAGAAGAGATCCGGAACTGTTATTGCAGTAGGAAAAAGAAGAAGTGGGAATATGTATCAATTGGAAGGAGCTACAAAGAGATGCTTATTATCCCAGTCCAATGATAGTTGGCTCTAGTACCAGAGGATGTGTCACATCAACTTTGAAAATTTGGTAAGGATAAGTTCAACAAGAGTAGTCAAAGATTTTCCAAGACTGACCAAACTAGACAGCACTATCTGCAAGGTATGTCAAGAAGGAAAGTAGACCAGAGAAACATTATGGAGAAAAGAAGAATCATCTACTGATTTGTTATACCTTGTACACACTGACCTATGTGGTATGACCAAAACAAGAAGCTTACAAGGTGAGAGGTATTTCATGCTCTTAGTAGATGATTATTCCAGACTAACCTAGGTTGCATTTTTAAGAGAAAAATAAAAATATTTAGAAAATTTCAATATTTTCAACACAAGAGTTGAGAATGAAGTTAAGAGAAGAATCAAGTATCTAAGATCTGATAGAGGAGGAGAGTTTACTTATGATTAATTCAACAATTTTTGTGAAAAACATGGCATTAAAAGATAGCTATCTACCCCTAGAACACCTTAGCAGAATTGTGTGATAGAAAGAATAAATTAGATAGATAAGGAAGGAGCTAGAACAATGATCATGGAAGAAAGTTTACCACAAATCTATTGGAGAGAAGCGATACACACAACAATATACACTCTTAATAGAGTATTGTTCCAGAGGAAATATGGAAAGGCATCATATGAGCTATGGCATGAAAGAGCTCCCATAGTAAAGTACTTAAAAAAATTTGGAAGTAAATGCTACATCTAGAGAGATGAGGAAAATATTGGAAAGTTCAACAATAGAGCTGATGAAGGCATATTTTTGGGTTACTCTACAAGAAGCAAAGTGTATTGGTGTTACCATAAGAGACTGAATAAGATTGTTGAAAGTGAAAATGAAAAAGTTGATGAAGATGTTCAAAGAAATCCTGAAAGGTATATTGAATATGAATCAAATGACTTGGATGACAAAGGAGAAAAAGATAAGAGAGAAGAAGAAGAAGAGACAAAGGATGCTCTAACAACTACAACTAAAACTGCAAGGTATGTGCAAAAAAACCACTTAGAAAACTAGATCATTGGAGATAATAAGGGAATCACCACAAGAAGTAAAGTAGCTCAAGAGAAAGTATTATCATGTCTACTCTTAGAAACTGAGCCAAAGATTGTAGAAGAAGCATGCAATGATCAGAATTGGATGAAGGAAATGAAGGAAGAGCTTGATTAGATAGAGAAAAATTAGAATTGGGAACTTGTGCCTAGATCAACAGACAAAAATGTAATTGGAAGAAAGTGTGTATTCCAGAATAAGCTGGACAAAAACAAAAAGGTGGTGAGAAACAAGGAAATATTTGCTTGCAAAGGTTACACTTAGATCGAAGGTATTGATTTTGAAGAAACATATGCACCTATTGTCCAGATGGAAGCGATCCAAATATTATTCGCCTTTGCAACTTTCAAGGATTTCAAAGTCTATCAAATGGATGTAAAGTCTACATTCTTGAATGGAGAACTGAAGGAAGAAGTCTATATTGAGAAACCAGAGGAATTTAAGTCTAGAAGTGACCTAGATGTTGTTTGCAAGTTGAAGAAAACTTTATGTGGTTCGAAGTAGGCACCTATAGCTTGGTATGATAGATTAGAAAAGTACTTGATTAGACAAGGATTTCAAAAGGGATCTGTTAACAATAATTTATACTATAGAACTCACTCAGATCAAATGTTGATTGTTGTAGTTTATGTTGATGACATAATCTTTAGAGGAAATGATGATAAGTGCAAAAGATTTGTAGATGAAATGCAGAAGGAATTTGAAATGTCTATGATTGGTGAGTTAAATTTCTTCCTTGGACTACAAGGAAATCATACCAGAAAAGGATTTTTCATTTCTTAGTCCAAGTATACCAAAGAATTATTGAAGAAGTTTGGATTGGAGAATTATAAACCGGTTTGTACACCTATTGTTACCAGATGCAAGTTGATAAAAGAATATGATTCACCTAAAGCTGATGCAAGTATTTATAGGTCAATGATTGGAGGATTGTTATATTTGACTACAACTAGACCAGACATTATGTATGTTATTTTTTTAGAAGCTATATTTCAACAAGAACCAAAGGAATAACATGTTGTTGTAGTAAAAAGGATAATTAGATATTTGAAGGGTACAAAAGACATGGGGTTATGGTATCCAAAGGACTCATATTTCACTTTGATAGCTTACACCGATGTTGATTGGGTTGGATGTGTTGATAACAAACATAGTACAAATGGTGGAGCTTATTTCCTTGGATCTCGGTTGGTTGCTTGGTCAAGTAAGAAACAAGATTTGGTATCTTTATCTACTGCTAAAGTTGAATACATTGCAGCATCCTCATGTTGCACTCAGATATTGTGGATGAAATAAATGCTAAAGGAAATTGGCATATCATTTGATGAACTGATCTCAATTATGTGTGATAATACCAATGCAATAAACATTTCCAAGAATCTAGTACAACACTCTAGATTGAAACATATATCCATTAGATATCATTTCTTGAGGGAGAAGGTATTGGAAAATGGGATCATACTTGAATATGTACCTACAAAAGAGTAGATTACGGATATTTTTACAAAACTATTGAGCAAAGATACATATGAGTATCTCTGACAAAAGATAGGGGTTTTTCCCCCTCCTAATCTACAATAATGTGCACTAAGGTGTGCATTGGTCCAAAATATTGCATGCACTCTTATTTGGATCAATGTTGGGAGGACTTCTCATAGCGGGAGTGGAGTGAGTTTTTTAGGGGGAGTTTTTTTCCCTTTGTCCTTGATGTCAAAGGGGGAGAAGAAAAGAAGACAAGAAGTGCTAATATTTGAGTTGTTTGGTTTGTTGTTGATGGATGTTGCCGTCAACGAAAAAGGGGGAGATTGTTGGAATGTGATGTTGTTGATTGTTGTCATTAATGGTTGTCATTGATGCCAACATATCTTGGTTGATTAATTTTGATGCTTTGGTGATATGGATTGACGAGCTCTAGATGTTGTGTTGTGATGGTCTATCTTTTGGTTGTGCTTTTCCTAGCCCCATTGATCTTGTAACATATTGAGACACATTCTTTTAGGTCCAGACCGATCTAGAAATTGGTCAATGTACCCCAGAACATTATTTGCATTGTAACATGTTTATTCTATTTTTGGATATCATTGTAACATGTTGAATTGAGCAAGGAGGTTTTGCGTGGTCCACATTTCATTCCTCTTCACCACGAGAATGATTTTGTGGCTATCTAATTCAAATTGTATTTGTCCAACTTGGAAGACTATGAAGACATTGTTTCTGGCTGACCTAGGAGATTGTGATGGCATGGAATGGTATAAGTAAGAGTTGATTTTTTTCAATGGAAGCAAGTGTGATGAATGCGAATTTGAAAATAAAAACATTGTGAAGAGTGCAAGAGTATATGATTGGAGGCAAAAAATAGAGAAATTCTATCGGGTGTCATTTTTTGTGATAGTCGTTTCAGCTGTGGATTTCCTTTCATCATTCTTCTAGAAATGAGTTGTTTTCTCTTGGCAGTGAGCCTATTTCTATTGGTAGTGAGACTTTCTCTTTTGGCAGTGAGCTTTTATATCTTTGGCTTTAATAGTTGGGTAGTGGGCCTAACTGGTAGTGAGCCTTTGTAAAAATCACCTTAATTGGTGCTTTATAATTGAAAATTATTATTCTCCATGGTTTCTTCCTTCATAGGTTTCCATGTAAATTCTAGTGTTCATTTTTCTTGGTGTTGTTTTTTGCTTTCAAGTTCATTAATATCTAATTGATTTAAGTTTGCTCCAGATTAATTAAAGTCAATAACATTGTTTTATAATAACTAATTCAACTCCCCTCTCAGTTTTCTGGACTATTCAAGAAAATGCTAGTATATCTGATGAAGATTCTGAATATGAAGATCCTAATGACAATGAATGCTTGTTCTTAGTGATTAAGGAAGAACCTAATTCTGCTAATTTTGAAAAATAGGTAAAGGAAAACCCTCAGAAGAAGGAGAAAAATGAAGGTATTGTTATCTTTTCCCTACATGCTAAACAAGAAAAGAATTATTGGGTATTTGATGGTGGTTTCTCAAATCACATGACTAGTTATGTCATAAGGGATTTCTTGATTAGGAGAGTTAGCAATAAACAATGAATAAGAATCGAAATCCAAAGATCTTACGAAACACAAAGGAAGTAAACAAAATAACAATTATACCTGATTGTTGATACCTCCATGATTCATTTTCGTAATACCTTCTTGCTTGCTAGATAATGTTGCCCTCAGATTCGTCTTTTGAGCAATTTAAAATGTCTAAGCCCTACAACAAGATTTGAAGGATTTGATATTGCCTAAATGCCTATATCTAAAATTCAATGCCTATGCCTATGCTTAGAATGAATGCCCATATTAATCAAATGCCTATGACAATGAATGTGAAAATGAGTAAATAAATGCCTATAGTAATTACGTAAAATGTCTGTGAAAATGAGCGTGTGTGCAGGAATTGTTAGTTTGAAAAGCAAGCAAGAAATCATTACAGATCAAAGGAACAGTCTACTACTAGACTATTGGATTTAGTTCATACAAATCTTTGTGGTCCTACAAGAGTGAAAAGTTTTCTTGGTGAAAGGTACTTTATGCTTTTAATTGATTATTATTCTATATATACATGGGTTACATTTCTTAGAGAGAAATCAAATGCATTAGATAGATTCAAGACATTCAAAGCTATTATTGAAAATGAAGTAAACTTAAAGATAAAATGCTTAAGATCTGACAGAGGTGGAGAATTCACCTCCCATGAGTTTAATATGTTTTGTGAAATGCATGGAATAAAGAGACAATTATCTTCCCTAAGAACTCCTCAGTGGAATGGAATTTTGGAAAGGAAAAGTAGAACCGTTCAAGAGGTTGCTAGATCAATGATTACTGAGGTTGTTTTACTAGAAGTTTATTGGAATGAAGCTATTCATACTACTATTTATGTTTTCAATAGATTTCAAGCAAGAGAAAACAATACAAAGACTCCCTATGAGCTATGGCATGGAAGAATTCCTATTGTTAAGTATTTCAAGGTATTTGGAAGCAAATGTTATATCAAAAGAGATGAAACTTTGGTAAAGTTTGATGCAAGAAGTGATGAAGGAATTTTTCTTGGATATTCTACTAATAGCAAGGCATACAATTTTTTTAATAAAAGACTAAGAAAGATTGTAGAGAGTATAAATGTTAAGGTTAATGAGACAATGAATAATTTTGTTGACATTGATGGATATGTATATGATGAACCTAATTGTGTAAGAATAGAAGAGATTGAAGAAAAAGAAAAGGATGAGCATGAGAAGCAAGTTGAACATAATGAAAGAGAAGAAGAGGCTTTGGTGATGTACTCTAAGGCACCTAGATATGTACAGAAGAATCATTCAGAAAGTGAGATTATTGGTGACAAGACAAAAGGTGTATTAACTAGAAGCAAAGTTGTTGTTGAAGTGAGTCTATGTTTACTTTCTGAGATTGAACTGAAGACTATAAGTGAATCATGTAAAGATGAACATTGGATGGAAGCCATGAAAGAAGAACTTATGCAGATTGAGAAGAATCAAACTTGGGAATTGTTCCCAATACCGATAGATAAAAACATCATTGGATTGAAGTGGGTATTCAGAAATAAGATGAATGAGAATGGAGAAGTTGTTAGAAACAATGCAAGGCGTGTGTGTAAAGGCTACTCACAAGTAGAAGGCATATATTTTTAGGAAAAAATTTATGTGGTAGCAAGAATGGAATTTATAAGGATGTTCCTAGCATTTGCTGCTCATAAAGATTTTAAGGTCTATCAAATGGATGCCAAGTCAACATTTTTGAATGGTGAGCTAGAAGAAGTTTACATGGAACAACTGGAAGGATTTAAGTTGACAGACCAACCGGATATGGTGTGCATATTAAGGAAAGCTTTATATGGATTGAAGCAAACTCCTAGAGCTTGGTATGCAAGGTTAGACAGGTACTTGATTAATCAAGGTTTCAACAAAGGTACGACGAATATTAATCTATATTTTAAGATTGAAAATGAAAAAATATTGATTATAGTTATGTATGTTGATGACATTATATTTGGAGGAAATGAAAATATGTGTAAGATGTTTGTGGAAGAGATGCAGAAATAATTTGAAATGTCTATATTTGGAGAGAATAATTTCTTTCTTGGGCTATAGATTAATCTTGAATAGAGAAAGAAATTTTTATTTCACAGTCTAAGTATGTGAGAGAAATGTTGAAGTTTGGGATGGATGGTTCCAAACTGATATGTACTTCTATGGTGACTGGTTGCAAATTGGGTAAATATGATGATTCACCTAAGGCTAATCAAAGAAAGTATAGATCTATGATTGGTGGACTATTATATTTGACTGCTACTAGACCAGATATTATGCATGTTGTTTGTCTTGTGGCTAGATTTCAAGTAGATCCTAAGGAAACACATGTTGCTACTATTAAAAGAATTTTCAGATATTTGAATGGCACTCCAAATTATGTATTATGGTATCCTAAAGATACTAACTATACATTTAGTTCCTATACAGATGCAGATTGGGCTAGATGTGTAGATGACAAAAAGAGTACAAGTGGTGGTACATTCTTTCTTGGATGTAGATTAATGGCATGGTTGAGAAAAAAGCAATATTCAGTCTCCTTGTCTACTATTGAAGTTGAGTATATTACTGTTGCATCTTGATTTACACAAGTTATATGGATGAAAAAAACATTGAAAGATATCACAATGGTGTACGATGATCCTATATCTATTTTTTGTGATAATAAAATTGTAAATAACATTTCAAAGAATCTTGTGATGCACTTGAGGATGAAAGATATATCTATTAGATATCATTTCTTGAGAGAGAAGGTCATGGTGAATGAAGTAAAGCTTGAGTATGTTCTAATGAAGGATTAGGTGGCTAATATTTTCACAAAGGCTCTTCCTAAAGATACCTTTGAGCACCTTCGAGAGAAGTTAGGGGTCATTTCTCCTCCTTTCTTGAACTAGATGAATATGGAGATGCATCATTCAGGTGGATCTATGGACCTATCTTTCTTCTAGATTGATGTTTTGGTGGCTACCTCTTAGGGGGAGTAGGTAGTGTCAGGTGTTGTCATTGTGAGTATTATTTTTTTCATGTCAAAGGAGAAATAAATGTAAAATATCTTTTTCCTTTACCATTGATGTAAAAGGGGGAGAGGAAGCATGTGAAAAGAAAAAAAAAGGGAGAGGAGGCATGTGAAAAGAAAAAAAAGGAGAGGAAGCATGTGAAGAAAAAGAGGAATAGTATAAGAAATTATCTACTAAGAGGGAGAAACAGAAAGAAAAATCTTGAGAGGTGTAATCAGAGCTAGTATGGTTTCCTCTATGGTTTTCACATCATGTGTTTCCATCAATGACAAAGGGGGAGATTGTTGCAAGAATGGAAAGATTGAAGGTGTTGTCATTGATGCCAATTTATCAACTAGTTATCAATTGGTTGTTGTTGGCTATATATGTCAAGTATATTGAGAAAATTGTAATGAAGATATGTTGCAAGTGTTGAGTGGCTACTTTGGGTTTTTCTCCAAAAAAATTCATATGTTTATGTGGTTTAGATACATTGATCTTGGTTGTTGGAAGATGCTATATCTATATTTTTAGTTGTTGATTCATTGTAAAATGCAAGTTATGTTCAGCAATTGTGAACTATGGCTTTCTGTGTTTTTGGTTGAGGTCCAAGAGGAATGTTGCTGGCCCAAATTTCTCTTTGATGAAGTCTTATGACTTGTGGTTCTAGAGTTGAGTTTCCTTGATTGTATTGAAGATAATTTTGGCATCTGGAAAGTTCGTGCTTAATGGTTCTATGTGTTTTACACTAGTTTGGATGACCTTGTATTGAAAAGAACTTTTGAAGTTGATGAAGCATGTATTTGGGTCACCCTCATTCTAATTCCACCCTAGGATGTTTTAGCGTCGACCTAATTTGAATTTGAATTTGGATGGTCGACTTTGGATATGTTTCAAAGTTGAAGATGGTATAAATATATGATGAGTTAGTGGTGAAAAACATACAAGAGTGAAGAAGAGAGATAAGTGAAAAGAAAAAGAGTAGATAGATGTGACATTGATGCTATCCAGTGAGTGTGTGTGGTGCGAGTGTGGCAGATCATTGTGAAGCCTAAATGCTGATTTTTGGATGCAGTGAGTAGAAGGTGAACTCTATCATTCATGAATTTTTGTGAGTGATTGTGGTGGAATCCTTTATTTCATTGAGATTGTCTTCTCTTTGTAACAAGTCTTCTTTGTCTTCTTTGTATCTCTGTGGTAGTGAGCCCTCTAGGTTGATAACCCTGTTGGATAGTGAGTCCTTTTTTCTAGCAGTGACCTTGTAATCAGTTTTGATATTCTCTATAGTGTGAGTTGATCCTCACCATGGTTTTTCCCTTATTGGGTTTTCCATGTAAATCTGATATTATTATGTTTGTGTGTTGGATTTAAGTTTCTACATTGGCATCTGATGATTAATCATTTAAGCAATGTTAAGAATTAGTTTCGGTGATTGAATTAAACGATTAAATCTATGACAATTGATTCACCCCCCCTCTTAGTTTTCCTGTTCAACATTAATTTCTTGGGAATAAAAATATTTTGTGGATGTACTTAAATTAGTTGGGACGTGATAAATATTATGAATAGGTTGGTTACTAAAGTTTTTTATGCATCCATTAAACCCTTCTAAGAGACAATTTGAGAATTGGTCTCCTTAAATTGTGTAGGATGGATAATAAGTAGAAAGCTGGAAGTATTTGATTCTCGTTCACCTTGGATATTATATTTCTATATGTAGTTCATCTTCTTGCCTAACTTGGATATTAGAAATCTAGGTGTAGTATATCTTATTTATCACTTTGATATGAAATATACATACATATTATGTCTCCAAAATTCACCTTTGGATATTAGATATCTAAGTTGAATTCACACTCTATGTAAGCCTTAGAATAATATTTCAATCCTTACTTTTAGAACCATATATGATTCCTCATGTATTTATAAAACCATGATCAAGTTTATTTATGTTTTTCTATTTTAGTGATTCTATTTTTTGTATGTTAGTCGTAAGCTCATGTATATAGTCCAAGTGAATTTTTGAGTTCCACATGATTGAGTGGTAGACCCACCGCTATTGTTTTACAAAATAAATTCATGATGGTTGATCCTAGAGCTTCTAAATCTCATTAAATATATGGAGATCTCACTTGAAACTTGGAATAAGTTCTTAGCTTTCATTTATTTATTTGTTCATTTTCTTCTTGAACAAATTTGTAGAAAGGTAATTATTGTTCTTATGAAATTAAAATTATGTGATGATTTTTTTTATGAATTAGAAAGTACTTTCTAATAATTTTTTGAGTAAAATTAAAAATGAAATTGGTTTATCAACTTTTCTTGAAAGAGGGCAATATTTTTTGTTAATTTGACAATTTTATTTTAGTAAATTTGAGGGTTAGACCTTAATATCCATTTGATATATGTTTCAATGAGGTATAATGTAGGTTCATATGATGTATCTATCATTATTAAAACTTACTTGTAGGGATTAGGCCATTCTTGAGTTAATTGTATTCTTGGGAAACATAGAAAAGTCAATAGGTCATTTTATCATTTTAGTGTTCATTTTATTAACACAAGGAACTCATTTATGCTATATGTCAATTTGAGAGGTTAGAAAAATATGTTTGAAATTCTTTTGTAAAATATCACCAAGTAAAAAACCATAATCTTCATGCATTTTTAGTAGAGTTGTACTAGCATCCATATAGTTGTAGAGTCATCTAATTAGTTGTGGAAGATTCCAACCTATTGTAGAGGGGTCCTAAGAATTCTATTTTTTGATGGATTATTTTGGGTTGGTTTACTACATAATTGGATTCCTATTTCTATGATCACTTTTTTGAATGAGTTTTTAGTTTTCCTATTAGGTAGAGTTTTTTGAAAACTTCAATGTGATTACCACCTTGATATGCATGTTGTGATAAATTTCTTGATATCATTGGAAATATCTTGTAATTATTTTACTCTATTTTGGATATTGGTAATTTTTTGAATATTTCTTCAAGGTGTTAGTAAGGATTCTCCAATTGCTTGTTTATTCCTTTATAAGCTATAGGTTATGGCTAAGAGTGAACTAGGCCTACCCACATGAGATGGAACTAAACAAAAGGATGCAAGAAAATTATTTTTGACACTATGTGTATTGATAAAGGAAATAATTGAAATAATTAATTTATTGTGCAAAAGGTTTTATTCTATGTTATGTTGGTAGAAAATGGTAGATCTTTCTCACATTTATTCATCTACACATGGATTTGGAGTGGAAGTGACTTAATGGTTGTGGTATAATTCATATTCTTTCCATTTATATTTAAAACTATTAAATTGGTTCATAAATTAAACATTTCATTTTCTTGTTAGTTCTAGTTTTGTGTGGCTAGGTGGTGGTTACAAGTACATAATCACTATGTTAGGGTGAGACCCTATCACCCATATTCAACCTTGTAATATTTTTTTATCAAAATATTTAAATTATTCTAGAAGTGCATTGATTTAATTTGAAGTGTGTTGCATTGGAATGAGTAGTGAATTTAAGTGGATTGAGATATTTATGCTTCTCCACCTAGTGCATAATAGTTTGTAATGGGAAGTGGAAATTTATGTGTAAGAGTGTGTATTGTGCATTCTTATTTCATAGTTGTTAACAAGAAATTATTTTACATCTTTTCTTCCATTTTCCCTTGTGTGGTATAGAGAATTAAATACATAATCCTCCTATGGTAATTTGACCATTGTTTTCACTGTGCATAATATTATTGTTTTCTATATTGATTTGAAAAAAATACTATACAGCTGTATTATTCTATTTTGTGTATATATTTCACATATAACTTATGTATTAAAATAATTATGATCTCCTTTCATAGCATTAATCCTATTTTTAAATTCTAAACATGTTGTAGTCTTGTGAGTATGAGCTAATGATCATACTTTCGTAGATCTTTATATTCAACATAATACTATTTTTTGATCTCCAATTCATGTCACACTCTTATATATTTGAGCTATTTAAAGAAGTATCCTTTTATAAAATTAATATCATTAATTCATTTAATATATAATTTATGTTATATTATACATGTGCATAGATACTAAAATTTGTCCATACCTAACCACACTTGACTTTACTTAATTCTAACCATTAATTATTTATTTAATTAATCAATTCATCATTTATCACTCACCTTTAAATAAATTTAAATTTATTTAATTAGCTCTAATATTATCCCCCATGTCCTCCAACTAAATTAATTAGTTAATACTAGCCTGATAACTAATCTTCATTACCATTTCCCTATTCTTTAATCCACCTCACCCTCAATCCTTTTCCATTCAATCCTATCCATTAAATCCATATAAATAGATCAAGATAATAACTTTATATCAATTGAAAAGTGTCCTAACCTACCTAGCCTATCCCTTTCTTACAAAAGTCTGAGCATATATATCACATATGTGAAGCCACCCTACCTCTTACACATGTCAAAAGGTAGCCACCTTTCCTCTTACACAATTATTAAAGTAGTCATATTATCTCTTTCACTTGTCTCATTCATGAGCCTTCCTACGTGTGTGCTCATACATGTGTGAGCATAAGTAGCTCTTACACCTATGACACATTTTATTTTCATGCCTCCACTTTGTGACACTTTTCATAGGGTGAAGCCCTCAATCCATGTCATCAATCTCATTCAATCTTAACCATCCATTTAACATTACATCTTGACCCTTGATTTTCCCATGAAAAATCTATAAATTAGAAGCCTCTCATCCCATTTAATCATTCACCTTCTTCATATCCTTATGTTGCCATTTTCATCTATCAATCCTAATCTCAACATCATGTTGTTGTTCTAATAAGCAACCACATTCTACCATGCATCATTCATCCAAGAAGCAAGATGATAAAATTATAATATATAATTGTATTTATTTATATTTTATGTTTATTAAACTTTATCATTTTCTTTCCTTTCAATATGAATTATAAATTAAATTTAATAATATCATGCTCCCTTATTTCTCCCTCCATACTTTTTTTTCTTCATATTTTCTCAATTATGAATTTTCCCTTTAGAGTTTTATAGTGTGTAACTTTAGAAAGTCCATTATTATTTTGCCTGAAATATAAAACTATTTTTATGGATTTGGGTGTTGTGTAGATATATGATGGCGAATAAACTTTGGAAACATCCACTCTCTTAAAAATTATAGATTTGAAGTTGGATTTTTTATACTTATTTGTTTATGTATGTTATAAGAGTATAATTGAAGTCTCTAATTTACTCATTCTTATCCTCATTATATTGAATTGTAGTTTTTTTTTTAAGTATCACTAGTAATGACTTGAAAATATCTAAGAGGGGTGATTATCCTCTCCTCCCAAAAAATCATAAAGATAAAAATTGATAATTCTAACTAATGTGGAGATTGAAAACAACCATAGTAAACTATAAAAAATTTCCTTGCTATGGTTATTTCTAAAATCCATTTGTTTAAATCAATGATTTTACTAACTTGAACAAAACTCACATAGAAAATGTGTCTAATGGTATAATTGTTAGAGTGTTTATCCATGTTTAAATTACAAAGCACATGAGAACTAAATTTTTAAATGTTATTAACATGAGGGTTAGACCCAAAAAAGTGTGAATTTCCATGCATAGAATTTGATAAGTTTTTAAATATTATTAACAATATGAGGATTGGACCTAAAAATATGAATTTCCATGCATATAATTTGATAAGTTAATTTAAAGAATATTTGAGATCTAAGGGAGGTTGTATTGATCCATCAAGACCAAATAATTATATTTTCCACCATGATTTATAATCATAATTATGCCCGTTTTCATTATATTTCTATAGTGGCATAGCTTGATGGAGACTTGAGAGAATATTTTTTATTTGAGGTCTATCTATGATATTTTTATGCATGTGTATCATTTTAACACTTAGAAAATTTTAATTTTTCTATCCACAATACATGATGGCTCATAAATGGGTAGTTTATAAATTCAACATGTAACTAGAAACAATATACTAAACCTTTAAGCATTCAAAGAAAAAATATGATAGTTAATTCCCTTCTACACAATCAAATTAAGTAGTAAATATATATAGCAATGAGAATGAAAATTATTATTATAATAAAAGATTAGAGGATGCTTCCTAGCTTATTCCTAACTAAAAACTAACACACATTTATACATTAAAGTTTTAATATTTAGGAGACACACATTCTCACACACACACATTAATTTTATGTGTATGTGCATGTATGTATATAGACATACATATACATACATACCGGTGCCAAAGCACCTTGTTCTCTGAATGCCTCCAAAAGGAAAATTTGCAAAAAAATGAATTTTCAAATGTGAAAGCATGTAAATATTTGTAAAAGGTCTATTCCAGTGTGATTAAATGTCCATTTGGTCATTAGGAGGTCAGTCAAGTCAATTTTCAAAAATGCTTAAAGTTGTAAAAGATGTATAAATTGCAAAACTTGCAAGAAATTGTAAAAAAAAAAAGGAATGTGAAGGGATAGTGGGAAAATAGGTCATGTTGAGGAAGTTGAATAGATAGTTACTCAAACTGATATAAATAGTAATATAAATCAAGGAAAGGTGATGAAAAGGCAGTATTGAAGGTTGTAAACAATTTTAGAAATAAAGAATACCCTATTTTTTTTTTTGAAAATAACACTTCTCTTGTGAATTTTCCATATTTTCTTGGTTTGTTAAGAAACACCAAGTCTTGTTTCCTTTTTCTTTGAGACTAATAAGGTTTAAACACTTTGAATAAAGTAAGTTTGAGAGGGATCAAGTGAGATTAAGGGTTGGTTACACACTTTTCTTGTAACTATTATAACCCTTCAAAAAAAGAGGGTTTTGAGAGTCCTTTAGAATTTATACCACCATTCCACCCCAGGAGGTAGTTTGATCAGTGGAATGGGATTGTTTTAGGATGCCTTTTTTATTTTTGTAAGTGTGCAGGTGCAATGAATTCTATGGTGCAAGGTTTTGATGTTGCTTTTAACAAAATTTCAGTGATTTTCCCTTGAAGTTGATGGTTACAAGTATGATAATGAAGATACAACATGTATATAGGCTTAGTGTTGGTAAATTAAGCTTGGTCATGTTAGAACTGTAAAATTTTGAAAATTTTACAATTGATTATATTCATGAGTTTCCAAAATAGTCCTCACCATAAGCACAAAAATCCTCTTTTTATAATATTTTTACTCATACTCTGCCATGTGGTCCCATAGAATTCATCTAGTCCTGAATATTTTACAGTATAATTCATATCAGCAAGAGAGGGTGAGGGTCTCCCCGATCCATAAAGAATCCTTACTAATGTGTATCTTTTGTAGTCTATCAACAAGAGTGTAGGAATGTCATACTGAATATTTCATCTATAAACACATATCGATAAGACACAATTTATTATCTCGGTGACAAAAAGATCTTATCGGCAAGAAAGCTATCATTGGAATAAGTCATAACGAATTCATGCATGTCTTATTGACTGGTGCACAAGGATTCATATCGGCCAGACTAAAATTCATTGAAATGAAATCTTATCGAATGCATCGGGTCTTGCCGACAAAGCGCAAGGGGATTCTATAAATGATTATCGGGATAAAGTTATGTAGTCTTGTTGACCCTTATGTCTCACTGAATGTGGTTTCATCGGTGAGAAAGTAAATATGTCTCATCGACCGGAAAACATACCAAAGGACATATCTCGGTGAGACACAAAGTAATCTATGAAACATTTCCCCGACTCCAAAATTCATAGTGAAACACATAAGATGAAAGGATATTTGTCAGTGAGACTCCAAATGTCGATGAGACAGTAGGACATTATAGTGATGTACATTTTTTAATAGTCAGTGAGACCTCGAGGTTTCAGGAAGACTACAGGATGGTTTAACGAATAATTTAATGAATTTTGCTAAAGGTTACCGCCAAATATTTGAAAATGTCTCACTGATAATACTATATGATGTGACAGTAAGAGCTTCAAACAACAGACTTACTACACTCGTGTTTCAGCTAACACATTAATGGCGCGACAAAGCATAATAAGGAGAATTCAATTGAAAACATTAGTGGGGAATCGATATCGGAAGAGTTGGAAAGGTGAACAAAGAACCAGGGCATTCTTTCATTCTGAAGGCTTCAAGCGAATACAGTAAGTTCTTACGCCTTAGTTCCTCTAGTTTTAACTACTGTAATTTTGAGGAAATTGAATCTCCCAACTTAGGAAAATCAAAAGGTAGAAAGAATGGTGAAAGCAGTCAACCAAAAGGAAAGAAACAAAAAACTGAGATAGAACATGAGGGCACTGAGCGAAGATTAAATTAGGACCTTCTTGACCAATTACCGGGTTCTGAACCTAAAGCCAGAAGATCTGCACAACTTAGGGAAGTAGATAAACTGGATGATAAATGCAAATTCATAGGAGATTTTTGGACTACAATAAGGGGGTATGATTTTTTTAACTTTCACTATCATAGGAGAAATCATTTTGAATGAGTATGCAACCCATGGAAGCTTAATTTAGGAAAGTTGGTATGCCCTAATGTATTCGTTAATGCTGAATTGGTGAAACTGTTGGCTGTCCACTATAATTCAAAACTCAAGGCTATATGTGACCCATCCAGGAAGCCACAAATGCATTTATCATAAGAGGAAATAGGAGAGTTTTTCAATTTGGAAGGGGCTTGCAATGACAAAATCATATGTGAAGAATTGGAAATGGAGTTCGGAAGAATGGATACAATCTATAAGGGTTGGAGGTTGCCAATTCACAGGATTAGACAAGGTGGAAAACCAGTTCCTCTACAGGATAGTGATGGACCTCCTTTTCATTTTGATTTATTTGAACCTTATATGAAATATACTTATTTCTCAGTGGGTCAGGTATTGAGAATGGATGTCCCCAAGTACATGTCAATTGTGCCCATGATAATTTCTGCAGATATCTAGTACCACAACTCTAGACCCTTTAACTATGCCTCATACATTTTTAAGGGGCTTGATTCTGGATTGATGGCAATCAAGGGCGGAGCCTCTATCTTTCATCTCAGGAATTATTCACTCTTGATGCATATAGTGTTATATTTTGGACAAGAGTTGGGATTGTGGCCCCAGGAGATGAGAATTTCTCAATTTGATAAGGAAGGTGCAACATTTCCTGTTCAATTATGGACTGCTATTTGGGACAGTAGATTTTCCAACTATAGTTTTATTCATTTTGAAGAATATTTTGTGAAGACATTGTACAAATTGTACAATCATCCATGTAATTATTCTTTATCTGAAGAGATAAAGAGGTTTCTTTAGCCAAAGGATTTCAATGGGCCGATTAGTCATAATTGGGGAGATTGGTATTGCCTGGAGGGAGCCACTATGATTAGAGTTTATGGATTTGAAGATGCCCCATTCATTTTGCCAAGAACAGTCCCAAATAGAATTGAATATTTGGAAATTGTCAGACAAATGGATTATTCCAGTGTAATGAATTTTAGCTCCTTTGGGAAGCAAGCTTTCATGCCTAGTACATTATGCTTTGGTTATTTTACTGTGTTAACCAAAGAAGGATACAATTTGATCCTTGACAAACTACTACAGTACAACATGAAAAGAGGACCACCTAGATATAATTTTGACCCATAAGGGTATATTAATTCTACTAAACTAAGGATAAAATTTGGAGGGTATCAACATGTTCCCTACCTCTTTGATGGCATGATCCAAAATTTGGAAGAGGAAGAAGTAGAGATGGTGGTTGAAAGATATAATAAGATTTTGCAGGATACATAGTTGTCATGTTATGGGGAGGAGACACTTGAAGATAATGCGCCACAAAACCAACCAAGTGAAATGACCAAATTGAGAAGTCAGAAATATACCTACCCTGCCAGAGAATTCAGTACTAAAGAAAATGTGGAGGCAGATGCAAGGAATGTAGAATACAGATCATTTGTTTCAGATGATGAATACATAAACTCTCCAGAATTTAAGGCATTCTTGTACAAGTGAAAGGGAAAATAAATAAGGGAAAAGGTTGATAATATCACTTTAGGGAATGAGGAGCGATTGCTGAATGATTTGAAGATATGTGTGGATAAGGAAATGGTAGATATGACCCCTGAAAAGGGGAGGAAAATGTTGCAAATTGCCGGTGTGATGATTTTCCCTGGCTTAGATCTTAATTTTGCACTAGTTTTTGATAGTTTCTTGAAAGATAGTAGTGCTACACATAAGCTCAGCCCAAAAAAGGTGACAAAGGTATATGCGGGATCAAAATATAATCCAGATGAGGGGTCATTGATGATTTGGGCCTTATATCCACCTCATAGAAAATCTATGGTCATTGATACTAAGAAGGCTTTTTGGGCATGTGATGAATCTAAAAATTGGAGAAGCTGATCCTGTGGTGACAACATAAATTGGAATTAATGTTGCAACACTAAAAAAAGCACAAATTCAAATGCTAATAAAGGAAAGAGAAATGTACAACGAAAATAATGAAAGGATGTTGAGGGAAAATGACCACTTAAAAGATTTGTTAGGTGTTACAACGAAACCAACCAAGCTGCTTACCCATGGTGAAAGTTCACAGTCAAAAGATCATTTGGAAGGATCAAGTGCTTATTCCCAAGGGAAATATGATGCCATTGCGACAATGATTAAGAAAGATGGGCTAGCTTAACAACTTGCTTAAATAAGCTATGGGGAAAACATTCACACAACTTTGCTATGTTCAAAGAACATGAAAGGATGAATGGAAGGATTCTGGAAAAGTTCCAATAATTAAACCAGATGGATGCTTCTAATAGTGTAGCAATCAAAGCCGCAAATCATTTTGTGAATAAGCATCGATACTTCTCTGAAGAATTGCAAGAGGATGCACATGGATTGATGAATGCCACCATGAAGGAATTGACAACATTCTTTGACAATAAAGGAAAATTAAAAGAAATGACTAGATGGAAAAATGAATGTGAGTTAATATTGCAAGAAATCCCGAGAACAGCTACCGTGGAAGACAAAACATTGGATGAGGCGTGCGAGCAAAATGAGAAGATGGTAAGAATGGAGATTACAATCTAGAACGCAGTAGGAGATGCAGACATGCATGAACATTGGGATTATTTGGATCACCTGTCTAAAGTTCATTTATGGCTAAACAGAGCCTGATTATCTTTAATCTATTTGTTATTTAAACATATGACATTTCTGAAAGGACACGGCCTTTCAAGTTTTGATGTATAAATATCTATTTCGGTAGCGAAATAGAACAATAGAACATAGAAGATAAGATAGAATAGGAAAAGGATACAGTAGAATAAAATGTTTCACAGATATGAGACAATGTTGCATGTTTAAGAATATGGAGATATTAATGAAAATCATATAATGTGGTGGTGTATTTCTAGTCTCAATTGTTTGTTGTGTTCATTGAAAGTATTACTAAAATTGTCTCCAAGATTGGTGCTTTCTGGTTATTTAAATTGATATAACAAGTTTATATTTAGTTTTTCAGTGCACATTTGTTGTATCTATGTGGTTGATTAATTGGTTCTTTCAAGAAAAGATTAAATCCTTTTAATTGATCATAGTAATCAAGGAGGTTCATCTGGATCATTAAGAAGATCTTGGTAGTTGTAGTCTTGCACATTTATACAAGTTATAAACTAAAATATATGCCAAACAATTTTAATGTTTTCTAGAGAGAAATTTCTCATTTAGATTTCATTTGACTCCACATACCTAATAAGGCACTAGTCTCTGCAATTTTCATGATTTAGTTTCATTCATTTTTTACATCTGTTAACTGAAAATATTAGGTTTTAGTTGTAATATTGCTATACAGTTTATACAAAATCAAGTTTTATTTGTCCACTCCCATCTGCCATTGTGGGAAAAACACTTCAAAAGAGATAAACACAAGTTAAGCCTGCCTCACTCATATAGGTACACCCGCCTAGGTCTAGCAACACCTAAAGAGTAGAAGGTCTAAACCATTTGACCTTGTTTGTTACCCTAAAATGTATCAAGAGATTGGTAACCTCTTGAGGCATTTAGCTTGCATTTTTGAGAGCTAAAAAATTGGTGACTCTACTGGGGAATCAACTCAGAATCAAGGCCTTAGTCATAGAGTCAGAAATCCTATATAGACTCCGCTGGGAATAGGAAATAACAAACACTTTCTCACTTTTAAGAAAGTGAGTGGTGACTCTGATAAAAAAATTTCAACATGAATGGGAGAAGATCTCAATATAGGGGAGTTCATACTGGGGGTCTTGCTGGCAATAATAATTGGACACACAAGGATGATAAGGTTGATAAGGGTAAAAGGATAAATGAGGACATGTGCATGATGAACAAAGACAAAGCATCAAGACCACATTGTGAAACATATGATCGCTATGATACATGGAGAGATAATTCAAGTACAGAACCTTGCACCCCTGAAGAACAAAGAAATCCTTTTTATGATCCACAGAAACAAGCTGAATTTGAGGCTAAAATTGAAGTTGAATGAATTAGGTACCAACATGAACATGATCAAAAAATGGAGGGTAACCAAAATGAGTTTATTGATCATGTAACTAAAGAAAATTTTGAATCCTCAACTCATGAAAAAGTAAAAGCACAGTTTGAGCTTCATAAAAAGGAGCTAAAAAACTAAAAGTTGAACAAGAGATCACCCAAATGATACAAGCAATCAGAGACATAAAATTGTAGAAAGCCCAAATTATTGCTCAGACAATTGGTCGCCCAAAGTATGTACTGCCTCATAAGTAGGGTAATAATAATGTAGGGACTTCTGATCCATCAGAGGCTCCTCACAATTAGATAGGGAATCAATACAGATAGCCAAACCATCCACTACATATTCCCTCACAATATACAAATACACAACTACCTCATGGTCAGCAATACATGCCACATTATCATACACAATACAATAATCCCATGTACCAGTATTAGTACCCACCTAACCCTCCCCCTCATCAATACACAATAATGATCAGACAATTTGACTTGACAGGGTTTTAATTATACCCTTACCCAATGGATGGTAGTTGGAGAAGTCTTGTTCCAAATTTTACAGGGAGTAGTGCAATTATTGTTGAAGATCATTTAAGGATTTTCAATGCTTTCATCCAAGATTTGGATGTTCCATATGAGGATTTACACATGAGGCTATTCATGATGTCGTTTACTAAAGAAGCTAGGGATTGGTTCAACAACTTACCAACAACTTCTATCAATTTTGTCCAAGAATTTCAAGATTGATTCCTTAAGCAATATGGGAATCTAAGTGCACTAGATGCTGCTCTTCATGAATTAATGTGGATTCAGAAAAATCAAAATGACTCAATTTATGATTCAGTAAAAGAGACAACCCTAGGGTTCCTCAACAAACCAATAATTATCAATACAAACAAGAGAACACATACAAAAATGAAAGGCCTAAGCTACATGACATGCCCTATAATACAAATTGGAAGGATGGAAAACCTATAATAGATAGTCCTAGAAACAAAGAAACTCCTGATCCATTAAGGAAGAAGGGAACATATATGGTTAATAATAATTATTTTTGTGAAATTTGTGATAAGCCATATTCCTCAAATTACTATGTTGTAGCCCAAAGAATGCAAGAAGAAGGAATGATAATGGGTAACAGTGGAGAAGATCACACGGTGTATTTGAGTTCAAATAATTTTCACCGTGTTGAGGAGAGGTACTCATCTTCAAGGGATGAAGGTTATGAGTACGATGTTTCAAATCAAAGGTACAATGTCCATGTGGCTGAACAACAGGGTCTTTTTGACTCTGAAGAAGATTATACAGAACCACATTATGTTGAGATGCCTACTTAGTGCAGTATGAGGAAACTCACCGAAGAGGAGATAGAGAGATTAACCATTGCTGCAGTTGAAGAAGCAAAGAGCAAGTACTGGTTGAGAAATAGGATAGTGAGTGAGAAGGAAGGTGTCCCCAGGGGAATCTTTATGAAGGATCAAAAGGCGACACAAGGAATTTCAAAGAAAATAGAAAACAAACAACATGATAAAGGTGAACAGAAGCTTGTCCAAAAGGAGGAAGTTAAAGAGTTATACAAAGAAATGCAAAAGACTGATTAGCCAAGTAAAAGAGAAAAAGAAGAGAACAAAGGAGAAACGTCATAACAAAAGAAAATGATTAAGGCAGAGGGTTCCTCTTTTGACTTTACTCAGGGTTTATCTCAGGTAAAGATGTATGTTCCACTACTTGAGATGATGAAAATTAAGGAATATAGGGATAGTGTTGTTCAATTAATAATGAATGGAAATGAAAAACATATAAATTCTGAAAGTAAGATGGCCACTAAAACTATTAATAAGCAAGAGAAAGTGAATATCCTAGAAGTGTGCCTTAATAATGCAATATTAAATCCCCCACAAGTTGATCCTTTTTTCACTACATTACTCATAAATAACAAATTGTTGAGGAATTGCATGATAGACTCTGGCTCTGCCATAAATATTATGCTAGTAGGAGTTATGAAACAACTTGGAATGTGGGTGGATACTAATGGAGGGAAGTGTTATGCAATGGATAACCGACCTATTCTTGTGGTGGGTATAATGAAAGATGTTGAAGTCAAACTAGCTGCTTATCCTCAGGTGGCCTATAATATCGATATAACAGTAATTGACACCCCTCCTTAGTTTGGGATGCTTATATCAAGACAATGGATGACAACAGTTGGGGGAAATGTCTAGTTTGATTTGTCTTATGCAAAAATTATAGTGAATGGTCAAGAAGTTAAATTATACAGGGAGCCAAGGATGAACCAAGTTGTTGATTGTGTACCTCAAGATCAAATCAATTATTTTTGTGATGTGGATCTTGGCAATTTTAAGATAGAACTAGCCCAGCCAGAATTAGTCAATACTGATCTGATCGAAAGGCATGTTGCACAAAATTGCAATGGTGTGTGGAAAATTTACTTTGATGGAGCATGCAGCCAAGAAGGTAATGGAGCAGGGATAGTATTTTTTTCACTTGAAGGAGTTACATTTAAGTATTCTTTTTTGTTAACATTTGAATGTACAAACAATGTGGCAGAATATGAAGCTTTATTAATAGGTTTGAACATAGCTATAAAACATAAAATCAAGCTGATGGTTGTTCTAGGGGATTCTGAGTTAGTTGTTTCACAAGTTAAATCAAAGTATGTAGCAAAACATAAGAGAATAAAGCAATACAGGAATGTTGTATGGGACACAATTGAGTTGTTTGATGCTTTCTCAATTGAGTGGATTGATAAGTCAAAGAACATAATGGCATAATTTTTAGAAAATGTGGCGCTAAAAAGGGATGATATTACACTAGCTGGAGTATCAAAAATTGAGTTCAAAACAAGGCCTATTGTGCCTGATAACATATATAGTTGGCAGGTTTTTAATGATGATACTAACTTTTTGAAATTTCTTCACCGTATAGATCAATATGAAGCCCAAGAAATTGATTTCAATGCCTTTGTTGAGGAAGTAGATGGGAAGCAAACAATATTTGGGAAGGAGATCTTACAGCTTAAAACAAATAAGCTTCCTAAAGGGCTAGTGGCAATGGAGAGAGTGTATGATGGAAGTGATCAGTCCCTCATGAAGCAAACACCAATCAAGAAGGAGGATATTAAAGAGATCAACTTGGGGACTGAGATGGCACCAAGAAAGGTGTACATAGGGAAGAAAATAAGCCCGACAATTAGAAGAATGTTGATAGCATTATTGAGAAAATATAAACATGTGTTTGCATGGTCTTATGAAGATCTAAAATCATATAGGGAAGATTTGTTTCAGCATGAAATACCATTGAAGTCAGATGCAAAGCCATTTAGATGGAAGAAAAGACCCATTAATCCAACATTGGAACCAAAAATACAGGAAGAATTGGCAAAGCTCAGAGATGGTGGCATCATCAAACCAATCAGGAACTCAACATGGGTCTCAAACCTGGTCCTTGTGAGGAAGAAAAATGGAGATATCAAATTATGTGTGGATTTCAAAAATCTAAACATGGCATCCCTCAAGGATAATTCTCCTCTACCCAATATGGAGGCTATATTACATAAGGTAACAAGGTGTGAGCTGTTATCTATGGTGGATGGGTTTTCAGGTTATAACCAGGTTAAAGTTAAAGAATCTAAATAGTATAAGACAACTTTTACGACCCCATGGGGGACATATGTATATATAAGAATTCTGTTTGGTCTCACAAATGCAGGAGAAAATTTCCAAAGAGCTATGGACATAGCATTTGCATACATCATTAATGCTATCATGGTGGTGTATAAGGATGACCTTACTGCTTATTCAAAGAGGGTTGAAGATCATGTAGAACATCTGGAAAAGGTATTTATTAAAGCTTTAGAATATGGGATTAGTCTAAACCCTAAAAAATGTCATTTTGCAGTCACAGAGGGTAAGCTCTTAGGAAATATTGTGTCAAAGGAGGGGATTATAATAGATCCTGAGAGGGTTGAAGCTATAGATAAAATTCCAATTCCTAAGACCATCAAAGCCATCCAGTCCTTTTTTGGACAAATTAATTTTGTTAGGAGGTTCCTTTCTAATTTTGTTGAAATCATTAAGCCCATATCAAAAATGTTAAGAAAGGGACAAAAGATTGAATGGACTGTCGAGGCATTGGAAGCTTTCATATCCATCAAAAGGGCCATCAAGGAGGCCCCTGTCCTTAAGTCTCCAGACTTTTCAAAACCCTTTCAGATATTTTCATTTGCTTCGTTGCATACTATAGCTGCAGTTATGTTACAAAAAAATGAGGAAGGTCATGAACAACTTGTGTCCTTTTTCAGTAAGTCATTACAGGGGTTAGAATTGAAATATGATATAATGGAAAAACAAGCCTTTGCATTGGTAAAAGCTACAAAGGATTTCAGACCATATCTTGTTGGAGCTAAGGCGATTGCCTATGTCCCTCATGCAGCTGTTAAAGATATTTTGACATAGTCTGAGGTAACAGGAAAAAGATGCAGCTAGATTAATAAAATTCAAGAGTTTGATATGGAAATACAAATTACTAAATTGGTAAGAGGTCAGGGTTTGGCTAGGTTAATGGCAGAAGCAAATATTGAAGCAAATCAATTTTGCAATATAGAAGAGGAAGAGAATGCAATTGCGAGCATTGAGAATACTCCTTGGTATGCAGACATTATGCATTACCTTAAATACATGAAGTGTCCAGAAGGATTGAGTGACAGCCAAAAAATAACTTTGAAGCTACAAGCATCTAAGTATGTTTTCATGGAAGGAGATTTGTTTTGGAAGAACAGAGACGGGATATTATTGTTATGTTTGGATGAGTCACAAGCTAAGCATGTCTTAAGTGAAATGCATGAAGGGGTTTGTGGAGGGAATTACTCTGCAAAGACAACTGCACATAAAATTATCAGGGCAGGTTATTATTGGCCAAAAGTTTTTAATGACTCCTTTTCATATGTAAGAAGATGTGAAGCCTGCCAGAAATTCTCTGGGAAAATGAAGTATCAGGGAGCTTTACCACTTAGGCCTTTATAGGCTAAGGACCCTTTTCATTGGTGGGGAATTGATTTCATTGGGGAGATACAAGAGAAATCAAGTGGAGGACATAAGTGGATACTAGTGGCTACTAATTATTTTACCAAATGGGTAGAAGCAGTCCCAACTAAGCAAGCTACAAGTAAAGTTGTGAAAAATTTCCTAATGGATAACATCATTACTAGATTTGGTACACCAGTAAGACTGGTTACTGATAACAGGATGTGTTTCAAATTTGATGAATTCAAAAAAATTGTAGCACATATGGCATTACCATTTGTTATGCATCTCCTTACCATCCGCAAGCTAATGGTCAAGCAGAGTCCAGCAATAAAAGTCTTCTTAAGATTATAAGGAGGATGCTAGGTCAAAACAAGAAGGCTTGGGATTCAAAATTGAGACTGGTTGTTTGGGTTAATAGGATCACTGTAAAAAGGGCAATTGGAAAATCCCCATTTGAATTGGTGTATGGAACACAAGCCAGGATGCCTTTACATAATTTGTTACCAGTTTACAACTTTATCCTTCAAGAAGATTTGGATATTCTAGAACCTATGGAGGAAAGAATGGAGCAACTAGCTAAACTTGATGAGATAAGGAGAGTAGCTCAAAACTAGAACATGTAGTTGTAGGCATAGATGAAGTATTTATTTGATAAAAAAACAAAATATAGAAAATTCGAGGAGAATGATCTGGTACTGATGTGGAACGCAATGTGTCAAGAGAAGGGCAAGCATGAGAAATTTGAAGCCTTGTGGCTAGGACCTTTTTTGGTTGTTGGAAAGAAAGGAAAAGATTCATATTATCTACAAAACATGACTAGTGAAGATCAGGAGTTGCCTGTGCATGGGAAATTTTTGAAGCATTTTTTCTCTTGAGCAATATAGAGGATTAAGGGTTGCCAGTGCATGGACAATTCTTGACAATCCTCATAAAATTCTATCTTCCATGCACAGTAGTCTAGGAAATAAAAGGAACAGGAATTGCCAGTACATGGGCAATCCTGATTTTCCTTCTTTTTCAATAAATCTTTCCATGTACAGTAGTGTAGGGTCATATTCATTTCCATTTCCATTCATTCCATCTTGCTCACATGAACCATCACCTTGAGTTTGGTCTGCTCACCCAAAAGATATGGATCCTTTCAATGATCTCACAATCATTCTGTTGGATCAGTTTTTCATCTGCTTCCTTGGTCTTGGTTTGTTGTCAGGTTTTCGGGGCTTAAACCCTAGTTAGGGTTTCCTTTTCCATCTTCATCACTTGTTCTTTTTCCATGGTGACTGGTTTGGCTAGTGCGCGTCTCACTTAAGTTCCTCCCCGAGCCTTGTCTCTCATTCATCACCAGCCCCTTGTTACCACTTTCACCGGCCCTGTGTTGCCTTCACTATGACCTTTGGCACTCGGGATAACCTCTCAGTTACCCCGTGATATCTCCCCGAGGTCTCTTTCCGTCGGCCTATGTTGGTTGTGTTGGGGAGATGTTTCCCCGACTTCTTTGTGTCTCACCGATGGGATTTTTTCCCATTGGTGTGTTGATGTCCTCTGGGGATGAGGTCTTCCCGACTCCCCTTGGTCTCCCCGAAATCTTTTTTCCACCCCTTGTGTAGTGCCATTGGTGTGAAGTCATAGTGAGATTGCAATGTTACATCGACTGATGGTGAATAGATGTGTTTTGGCATAAGTCAAGGTTCTCGAGATAAGGTCTTAGCGAAGATATATATTGTCTCCTCGACTTGTGCACATGGAACGGTTCATCGGCGTGAATCAGTTGGTTGGGCTAACATCTTGCCGAATTCAAAATGTCTCGGTGACAGATGCACTTTGGGATCCCATCGGCATAAGTTATGATCTATGGCAGGAGGTCTTGGCGAATACAATTTGTTACACCGACTGAAAACATAAAGGTAGTCTCTTCTGTAAGAGCTAGGGTTTTCAGCGAGAGGTCTTAGCGAGTGACCTTCAGTCTTGCTAATGGAACATAAAGGGTCTTCGTCGGCATAGGTTTTGATTGTCTCAGTGACACACAAGTGAATGAAGACTTTCAGAAAGACATCGTGTGCTCTATAGGAGGTCTTCCCGATATCTCGGTGTTATAGCGATGCACAAAAGGAAAAGGTTTCAGTCGGTGTGAGATCATTAGTGTCTTGGCGATCTATTGTGAGCTCAGGATGTTTCAGAAAAACATGGGAATGTCTATGTGATGTCTCCCCGAAAGTGTTTTGTCTTGGCGACAGGAATGAAATGTGAGCTTTCAGTGACACACAGAATGTCTATATGATGACTCCCCGACCTGACCATCTCTTGCCGACTATGATGAGTGTTCAGTGTTGCATCCATCCTTCGGCTTGACGTCTCCCCGAGTTCCTTCTATCTTGCTGATGTGCTTGATGGATTTGGTATGACTCCCTTCGGCCGCGATGACTTTTCCATGATGTCTAGCCGATCCGGCCATCTCTCTACGACTTCTCTGCCCTTGCCGGCTGAGCTACTTAAAGGCTGCAAATGTGCATGTGTGTCAGATGAACGACAATGTTTTAACTTCAATGGTAAAGGGGCCTGATGTTTAACTTGAAGACTGAGCGCCGGGTATATCACACAGATGTCTTCTAAAGTCAATGGTTATTGGGTATCGAGTGATGAGATCAACGGATCTCGCTCGCTGTGCCAGTACAAGCTATAGGGACATTAAATCCTATGAGGAGTGTGATCTAGTGGAGGCCTATTTCAATGGTCCAATGATATTTAAATGATAGCTGTCTGATCTCAGTTGATCGACGATGGAGATTCAAAAATGTGCGCGGCTAGGGTTTGGAATGTGCGTCGCGCACGAAAACCAGAAGCCTAGTGCATTCATGGCGATAGTGAGTTGGTCGCTGGCTCCGCCGAGCTAGCATTCATGGTGATGTGGCTCTGGGACAAGGATGACATGGCTCGAGTATGAGCATGCAAATTCTATGGTAGATTCAATGCTGACTGACAAATTTGTTCTGGTTGCCATGGCCGCCCATGTCTATCTTGCTTCTTTTGACCTGATCGGATCTACATTGAGATTTCTCTGGGATCACCTGGCACAAAGCATTTAATGATATTCGGTGAAGCTGGTGATGCTGGTGACATGGCCTATGAGCTATGCTAACTAGTCATCTTGTCTGATGACATGTAATCTCATCTGGTTGGTTGCTTGTTGCTTCTCCTGTTCCTATAAAGGAGAATTTCATGGCTAGATGTAGGGGTTCGGTTCCGTTGTGTTCAGTTCCACACTTTTTGAGATCTGTGGATCAGTCTAGGATAGGCTAGCATTTAGTCTTGAGTCAATGTTGAGTCTGTAAGCTCTAATTTCAAATTTGTCTATAAATACAATTAGTTTGAGCAATGAAAACATGAAGATGCTTGTCTCTCATGCATGTTATCAGACTATCTCCTTATTTGTGTTCTTTTAATCATTTGAATGAATGCATAAGGTGTCTTTGTTCATCCTCTCATACTTCATGAGACTGTGTTGTTTGTTGATAGGTTTGCTTCAAGGAAGTAGTTAAATCCTTTGAACAAATAGCAGTGATTACTTGTTTGTAGGTAGGATTCGGTAAGAAGAGTTTGGTTGCTACAGGAGCTGGATTGTCAGTGTAAGGCACTGATAGTTGATGTAAGGCATCAACAAAACAAAATCCACTGATTGAGGTCTATTTGCAGATGATTTCCCTTTGTTGTGTTTGACTCTATGGCCCAAAACTAGGCACTGATCTGTCCTGCAGCCTGTTCCCCTCAGAAACAATTTATAAATCATTGAATATCCTTATTTAGTTTGTGTCCTATCTCCTTGTTACTTCAAGTGTTCCATAATTGAGAATATAGCCCTATTTGATGTTCTCAACACTTGGCATCAGGAGCTATCTACTATAAAAAGCAATGTCTGGTCTTTTTTGAGGCATTGTGTGGGTATACCCACCCTGGTTCTACAGAGCCTAAAGTGTAGAGGATATTTTGATCTTGTCAGTTGGTCCAGGTCCTCTGAGCTGCCCTTGATTGGAGTTGGCTACTCCGTAGGTAGAATAGGAGACCAACCTAGTTTACAACAAAAACAACAAACAAATTGGTGACTCTATTAGGGAGTGAACTGAATTTGGCCTTATGAGTCGTATTGTGTGCAATAGAGTCATATCTTTGTGTGCCATGTTGGTTATGTTCAAAGTTTGAAGAATCTCAGGCCTAGAGAAGGTTTTGTTGCAGTGAACCTGAAAGCTACAATATCTATGGTGCTCTATCGGATGGAACTCAAAGAAAGATTTACATGTAAGTGAGCTTCATACCGTTTGAAGTTCAATCCTCTATAAAAGAGGTGGTGACTTTGTCAAGGTGAACCTGCTAAATATTTGAAGAATAGTTCTATGGCTACAATGTTCTCAGGTATTCTTCATGCTTTTGAACATTGAAAAGACTTTAGTTCCCTCATTTGGTGAGATCAAGCACTGTCATCAAGGGATATTTGAATATTGCAACTGGATAGTGTAGAGGGATAGGTTTCATTTGCAAAATGCATTGTTGTTCTGATTCTCCCTCTACGAGCTATGATACCATGCTTAAGGCACAATCTTGTCTTCATAAGAGGGAGTATGATAATGAAAGATACAACCCTTTGGATTTTGATAAAATCCAGGGTTACCCACATACTGCCCCTAGGGGAATCAATAAATATTTACCCAAATTTAAAGGTTGTGTTGAGGAATCAACATCAAGACATATGCAATTTTTTATTGATTTCATTGGAGACTGTTAGGTTGAAAAAGAGGATGTGGTCATGAAGTTTTTTGTAAGAACTTTAGAAGGTGTGGCTGATGATTGGTTTACTTGCTTACCGTTGCACTCCATTGATTCATGGTATCAGCTCAGGACTTTGTTCCTTGATACCTTTGATGATGCTTCATCAGATGATGAAGAAGTTGTGTTCGAACAACTTGTAGAAGTGATTCCCCAAGTAGGAGATCAGAGTTTGAGTTTCCCAAGCCAAAAATCTGAAGAGGAACATCAGTTGGACTAGCTCTTTGAAGAAGGGAGGTGTAATCGGCAATGTGATGAGACAGTTAAGTAGTTCAAGTGCACAAATGAGTGCAATCTTGACACAAGTCTTCATGAGAAGGAAAATGAGGTTGCTGATGCAGAGAGTACTCTAGAGGATATCAGATTTGACTATGAGGATGTGGAGTTTCACTCTCATGAAGGTAATCTTTTTTAAGATACCTTGGAATATCCTAATTTGCTACTTGGTATTGCATCCAATCCTAGTGGAGGTCAAGCAGAGGATGAAGTGGTTGAGAGGGTAGGTCAAAAAATTGACCTACTAAGTTGTGAACAAATATCAAATTTGTTAGCCACCGAATATCAAAGGTTTGCACACAACAACTCTAGGTTGTTGTAGGCAACTCATATCAGTCTTGACGATGAGGACCTGCAGGATGCAAGGTATGATGCAAGTGATTCTGATGCCCCTTCTAATGGTGATCTTACAAATCATGATGACACTGATTTCAGTCTGAGATCAGATTGCACCTCTAGACTGGAGTTGCTCAATGATGAGCAAGATTGGGATGATGATGATAGTTGGACAGCCCATGAGGATAAGTTAGAGTCCTTTGATGAATCTCATTGCCAACATGATGAAGAACAGAGCCAAGTGAAAAGAGGAAGTGGGAATAGTAGTTTAAACCATCATTGCACTAATGATGTGCCTCCTCCTACTGAAAATGATATAGAGTAGTTGCAAGATGTGTTGAATGGTGAGTGTATCCCTTTGTATACACTTGATGAAGTTTTCACTGAATGTGACAGTATGTAGAGCACTGGAGCTAGTTGTTTTCAACTTTAGGGTAATGTAAATAGTGAATATGACAGCTTGTTGTCACATAACAGTCAGCATTTTTAAAGTATGTCTAACTTTCAAATGCATAAGGATCATGTACATGTTTATAATGATGAATATGACAGCCTGTTCAGAGGTACTAACATGTTTTGTTAGGTAGCTAATTGTGATCAGACTGTGTTTTTATGCAGTCCTGATCAGTATTCACATGTATTACCACATAATATAGAATCAAAAAATCAAGAAGGTGGTAATGATGAAGTTTATTGGATCTGGTTGCCAGTTGAAGATAAGACTAAATAGAGAACAAGTTTTCACTTGCAAAGAGGCAATCAGATACTTGTGTTTGCAGAGGTGCATTCATTTATATTGTTGCAGTTTGGTAGAGGAAAGCACAAGTTAGGGAATGTCAGCTCATTTAGCAGAATTGTGTTTGATAGAGGCAGATACTGGCTCTCATTTTTCATTTGGTGGCCTAGTGTCATCAGGTGAAACAAAGGAATGAATCAAATGACTCTTGAATTGCCTGTTCATGGACAATTCATGAGGGTGCCTCTTCTGGCATATCTTTCTCCATGAATATTAGGTTAGGTTTTTGCTTCTCTGGTCAGTTTTATTTTGTTGTGTCTGCTAACCTTGTCCAATTAGCTCCTCATTGTTTTTTGTTTCCTTTTGTTCTGGTCTGCTCTCCCAGTGTTCTGAGATCTTGTAATGCCCGTGGGGGGCATTCATCCCCAACTAGAGCTGCTGTTGGATCAATTTTTCATCTATTTCCTTGGTCTTGATTTGCTGTCAGGTTTTAGGGACTTAAACCCTAGTTAGGGTTTCCTTTTCCATCTTGGTCACTTGTTCTTTTTCCATGGTGACTGGTCTGGCTGGTGCACGTCTCACTTAAGTTCCTCCTTGAGCCTTGTCTCTCATTTGTCATTGGCCCCTTGTTACCACTTTCACCGGCCCCACGTTGCCTTCGTTGTGACCTTTGGTGCTCAGGTTAACCTCTCGGTGACCCCGTGATATCTCCCTGAGGTCTCTTTTTGTCGGCCTATGTTGGTTGTGTTGGGGAGATGTTTCCCGGACTTCTTTGTGTCTCACCGATGGGCTTTTTTCCCATTGGTGTGTTGATATCCTCTCAGGGTGAGGTCTTCTCGACTCCCCTTGGTCTCCCCAAAATCCTTTTGCCACCCCTTGTGTAGTGCCATCGGTGTGAAGTCACAACAAGATTGAAATGTTATACCGACCGATGGTGAATGGATGTGTTTCGGCATAAGTTATGGTTCTCGGGATAAGGTCTTAGCGAAGATATATATTGTCTCCCCAACTTGTGCACATTGAACAATTCATCGGCGTGAATCAATTGGTCGGGCTAACGTCTTGCCGAATTCAAAATGTCTTAGCGATGGATGCACTTTTGGATCCCATCGGTGTAAGTTATGATCTGCAGTAGGAGGTCTTGGCGAATACGATTTGTTACACTGACCAAAAACATAAAGGTAGTCTCTTCTATAAGAGCTAGGGTTTTTGGCAAGAGGTCTCAGCAAGTGACCTTTGGTCTCGCCGATGGAACATAAAGGGTCTTCGTCGGCATAGGTTTTGATTGTCTCAGCGACACACAAGTGAATGAAGACTTTCAGAAAGACATGGTGTGCTCTACAAGAGGTCTTCCTGATATCTTAGTGTTATAGCAATGCACAAAAGGAAAAGGTTTCAGTCGATGTGAGATTATTAGTGTCTTGGCGATCTATTGTGAGCTCGGGATGTTTCGGCAAAACACGAGAATGTATATGTGATGTCTCCTCGAAAGTGTTTTGTGTTGGTGATAGGAATGAAACATGAGCTTTCGGTGAGACATGGAATGTCTATATGATGACTCCCCGACCCGACCATCTCTTGCCGACTATGATGAGTGTTCCATGTTGCATCTGTCCTTCGGCCTGATGTCTCCCTGAGTTCCTTCTGTCTGGCCGATGTGCTTGATGGCTTCGGTATGACTCCCTTCGGCCGCGGTGACTTCGCCATGATGTCTGGCTGACCCGGCCATCTCTTTGTGACTTCTCTGCCCTCGTCGATCGAGCTACTTAAAGGCTGCAAATGTGCACGTACGTTAGATGAACGACAATGTTTTAACTTCAATGGTAAAGGGGCCCAATGTTTAACTTGAATACTGAGCACCGAGTATATCACGCAGATGTCTTCTGAAATCAACGACTGTCAGGTGTCAAGCGATGAGATCAATGGATCTCGCTCGCTGCGCCGATGCAAGCTGCAGGGACATTAAATCCTATGAGGAGTGTGATCTAGTGGAGGCCTATTTCAATGGTCCAATGATATTTAAATGACAGTCATCCAATCTCAGTTGATCGATGGCAAAGATTCAAACATGCACGTGGCTACGGTTTGGAATGTGCGTCACACGTGAAAACTAGAAGCCTAGAGCATTCATGGTGATAGTGAGTTGGTCACTAGCTCTGTGAGCTAGCATTCATGGCAACGTGGCTCTAGGACAAGGATAACATGGCTCAAGTATGAGCGTGTAGATTCTACGGCGGATTTAATGCTGACTGACAAATTTGTTCTAGTTGCCATGGTTGCCCATGTCGATCCTGCTTCTTTTGACCTGATCAAATCTACATCAAGATTTCCCTAGGATCACCTAGCACAAAGCATTTAATGATATCTGGTGAAGTTGGTGATGCTGGTGACATGGCCTATGAGCTATGCTGACTGGTCATCTTGTTTGATGACATGTAATCTCATCTAGTCGGTTGCTTGTTGCTTCTCCTGTTCCTATAAAGGAGAATTTCATGGCTAGATGTAGGGGTTTAGTTTCGTTGTGTTTGGTTCCACACTTTTTGAGATCTGTGGATCAGTCTAGGATAGGCTAGCATTTAGTCTTGAGTCAATGTTTAGTCTATAAGCTATAATTTTGAATTTGTCTGTAAATACAATCAGTTTGAGCAATGAAAATATGAAGATGCTTGTCTCTCATGCATGTTATCAGACTATCTCCTTATTTGTGTGCTTTTAATCATTTGAATGAATGCATAAAGTGTCTTTGTTCATCCTCTCATACTTCATGAGACTGTGTTGTTTGTTGATAAGTCTACTTCAAGGAAGCAGTTAAATCCTTTGAACAGATAGCAGTGATTACTTGTTTACAGGTAGGATTCGGTAAGAAGAGTCTGGTTGCTACAGGAGTTGGATTGTTAGTGTAAGGCACTGATAGTTGATGTAAGGCATCAACAAAACAAAATCCATTGATTGAGGTCTATTTGCAGATGATTTCCCTTTGTTGTTTTTGACTCTGTGGCCCAAAACCAGGCACTGATCTGTCCTGCAGCTTGTTCCCCTCAGAAACAATTTATAAATCATTGAATATCCTTATTTAGTTTGTGTCCTATCTCCTTGTTGCTTCAAGTGTTCTGTAATTGAGAATATAGCCCTATTTGATCTTCTCAACACTTGGCATCAGGAGCTATCTACTATAAAAAGCAATGTCTGGTCTTTTTTTAGGCATTGTGTGGGTATACCCACCCTAGCTCTGCAGAGCCTAAAGTGGAGAAGATCTTTTGATCTTGTCAGTTGGTCTAGGTCCTCTAAGCTGCCCTTGATTGGAGTTGGCTACTCCATAGGTAGAATAGGAGACCAACCTGGTTTACAAGAAAAACAACCAACACATTCATCCCCAAATGGAGCCACTATTAGAACTATAAAATTTTGAAAATTTTACAGTTGATTATATTCATGAGTTTCCAAAATAGTCCTCACCATAAGCACAAAAATACTCTTTTTATAATATTTTTTCTCATACTTTGCCATGTGGTCCCATAGAATTCATCTAGTCCTGAATATTTTACAATATAATTCATATCGACAAGAGAGGGTGAGGGTGTCCCCGATCCATAAAAGATCCTTACTAATGTGTATCTTTTGTAGTCTATTGGAAAGAGTGCAGGAATGCCATACCGAATATTTCATCTATAAACACATATCGGCAAGACGCAATTTATTGTCTCCGCGACAAAAAGATCTTATAGGCAAAAAAGCTATCATCGGAATAAGTCATAATGAATTCATGCATGTCTTACCGACCGATGCACAAGGATTCATATCGGCCATACTAAAATTCATCGAAATGAAGTCTTATCGAATGCATCAGGTCTTTCCGACAAAGCACAAGGGGATTCTATAAATGATTATCAGGATAAAGCTATGTAGTCTTGCTAACCCATATGTCTCACCGAATGTGGTTTCATCGGTGAGAAAGTAAATATGTCTCATCGATGGGAAAACATACCAAAGGACATATCTCGGTGAGACACAAAGTAATCTATGAAACATTTCCCTGACTCCAAACACATAAGATGAAAGGATATTTGTCTGTGAGACTCCAAATGTCAATGAGACGGTGGGACATTATAGCGATGTATAGTTTTTAATAGTCGGTGAGACCTTGAGGTTTTGGGAAGACTACAGGATGTTTTGACGAATAATTTAATGAATGTTGCTAAAGGTTATCACCAAAGATTTGAAAATGTCTCACTGATAATACTATATGATGTGATAGTAAGAGCTTGTTATGCCCTGCATAACCACCCCTTTTTATTCTAGAACAAAATGGGTCCCCCTTGTTCTTTTCTTTTCCTTTGGCCTTTGGTTTTCTGCCTTGGGCATTTTCTTTGTCATGTCAGATTTGAAACCAGGACCAATATCGAACTTGGATTTTCATCCAAGTTTTGGTCTTGTTCCATTCCTGGTTCCGGTCCCGACAGTTCTTTGGTCTTGCCTTTTTTTCTCTGTCGGATCCAGGTCTGGAGCTAAATTTGAGCTTTGAACTCTTTCAACATTTTAGGTTCAGGTTCCATCTCGAGTCTGACTCAGCTTCTCTCTCTTCTTTGTTGGTCTTTTTTCCTTTGGTTTTGTGTCTTGTGCATTAGGTGTTTTCTTTTTGACCTTAGGCATTTTTCTTTTGTTTTGGCAGACCTGGAACTGGAGCAGAAACCGAACTTGGAATTCCTTCCAATTCTATTTTCTATTCCTGTTTCTGATCCCAGTTCTATGTGGCCTGTTCTTTTGATTTTGTTCCCTTTTTTGTCTTGTCGTGGGGTTTCTTCCCCCTTTCCTTTCTCTTCCTTTTTCTTTCTTCATTGTCTTTTGGATGTTGTTAGAGGTGGGACCAGAATCGAATATGGACCTAAAACTTTAAAAGGTTCATGGGTCAGATTTGGTTCTGATACTGGTTCTGCCTATTTCATTTCTTTGTTTTTCCCCGGTTCTGATCACTTGGTCAGTTGGTCAGGTTTTCCCTTTGCATTTTCTTTTCTTTTGTGGATGTGGGGGCTAGGATGGGGTCTAGACTAGGAAATTATAGTCATTCCCGTGGCTTGTTCCCATTCTAACTCCGGTCCCGGTTTCTTCTTGCTAAGAATTGAGTGAAATAATCATAAGCAAGAGTGTATTTTATATGCTTTGAGTACTAATGGAGGCATTTGTTTTGTAGGATTGAACCACTCATCTAAGGATATCTCTCAGGGAAGTCAACTGAAGACAGGCCTCAATCACATTCAACATGAGACTCCTCAAGAAGAAGGTCGCTGAGACCTTTCAGGTCTCTTGCCGAGTGGTGGGGTGTATTATTCATTTGGGATCCACCAGTCGCCATGACATCTTGATCACTGTAAGGTTTTATATGTCTCTCCACTCAGGAAGAAGTCTCAGCAAAAGGATTTTTGGATCATTGAGAGGTCTCACCGACAGATGAACCTCTTGTTGACAATTGTCCATAGGGGCTCTCAGATAAGATTTTACATTCGGTGAAGGGTCTCGACGAACGGAAAAGGTCACACCGAAGAAGGATGTCATCAGGGGATCTCACTAGGAAATATTTACTTTCGGCATGAAGTCTTTCTGACCTAAAGAGTCTCAGTGAAAGGAGGCATCATCAAGGAGATGTCTCCCCGATGGTTATTAGTCCCACCGAAATGACGTTTGAGCTTGGCGAGAGGATGGTGATTTCGGAAAATAGTCTCGCAGACCCCAGGATGTCCTGCCAACGAGCGATGGCCATCGCTATGAAAAGGGGGTCACAGGGAGGGATGATTTTGGCAAGAGGTCTCACCGACAGGGTGGAATCTTGCCGAAATAGAACAACATCGGGGAGAGTGGTCTACTTTCACCATGAGGTCTGGCTAAACAGAGAAGTCTCACCGAACATGAAAGGTCTTGGCGAGAGGGAATTGCTTCAGGATGATATCTCCCCAACTGCTGAATGTCTCACCAAAGGTTATTCCTTTGGTGTAACTCTTGCCAACAGTTGTTCAAAGGGCCGCATCAAGGAGAAAGATTTGTATTCGCCATGATGTCTGGCCGACTGCAAAGGGTCTTGGCGACAGGAGAATGGCATCGGCATAAGGTCTCATTGACCCAAAGGAGTCTCCCCGACATGAAATGAGCTCCTGACAAAAGAGGTGACCTCGGTGTAATGTCACAGTGAAGGAAGAAAGTCTCACCGACAGAAGATAATATGTGTGAGGGTCTCGCTGATCCGTTGGAGTCTCACTGAAAGAAAGGGTTTGAGCTTGGCGAGAGTGGGATGATTTCACCATAGCATCCCAGTGACCAAATAAAGTCTGAGCAAAATGAAATGGACTCAGAGAGATATCTCACCAATGGCTATTAGTCTCGCCGATGGGATTGTGTCCTTGGTGTAATGTTTGAACCCAGTATGAGGTCTCACTGACTTGTGAGGGTCTCACTGAAATAAAAGGGAGGGCTTGAGTTCAGAGAATAAGAATGGGCTTGGGGAGATGTTTCCCTGAGTGCGATGGTCTCACCGAGGCAGAGTGATTTTGGGGTAACATCTTGCTGACCTGGTGGTTCTCATCGATGTTTGTTCACAAGGTGGACATCGAAGAGACTCCTGGCCAAATGTTTTGGGCTCTCTATGATGTCTGGCCAATGGTGATTGTCTTGGCGACCACAATGGGTATCGATATAACTTGTGCACCCTGGTATGAAGTCTCACCGACTGTCATGTGTCACGCCGATAGCTGCTAAGAGAGGAATAACCGCATCAAGGAGACACAATTAGTTTCTCACCGACATGCGATTTTGTGTGAATAAATTTTGACCACCCAGGAGTCTTATGTGGAGTTTGTTCCACCAATCAGAAGAGGCTAAAAGGACTGACCATTGACTTATTGGCTACCCCTGTGAGGAAGATCGGCTGAATGCAAATGACATGGACTCATTATGAGATCAAGGTGATGGATTGACTCAGGAACGATGGTGTTCAGATCTAAAGGGAGGTCCGATGCTACTTCCAGAGATAGTCAATGTATAGAAGGATCTAGATCAGGAAGAAAGGTCAAACAAAAGAAGAAACCATGAGTCATAGTGCCAACTAGGATTACTGCTGGCAAGAGAAAGATCGGCATTAATGATGATAGTTTGTTGCATTCAAAGTGGCTCTGATGGGAGTTTGAAGATGGACACGAAGGCTAGAGTTAATGTTGTGGTTGTTGAAAGATCTGAAGGCTTCTCCTAAGGGTGATCTTTCACCAACATGGACAGAAAGGATGCACTTCAAGGTAGCATTAACTATATTCCAAAGATCTTAGGGCCGACCCTCCTGCAACCAAGTGAGATATTTTATAAACCCTAAAATCAGTGGCCAGTGCATTCTTTTTTATGCACTCTGTATATATATCATTCTTTCCTCTTTGTAAAAGGTAAAAAGGTTAGTGGAAGAGTTAGAAAGTTAGTAGAAGTTTTAGAATACATAGAGAAATAGGGGAGATAATAGAGGAGACAGAACTACATCCTGATTCTTTCTAATGGGAGTTTATTTTGTCTTCTTAGTTAGGAGTTAGATTCAGCATAGAAAGTAATGTATACCTCAAGTTTTCTTAGTGTAGACGGAAACAATCTGAAGACATAGGTTTTCTGTACACTGGTGATTGTGCTAGATTTGTAAATGTTGCTTATTTGTTTCATCGATAGTAGGAGCGACCAGATTTGAATCTACTTCATATTGTGTTCCAAAATGGTATTTATCTTGAGTTAATCATTTGATTTTGAAAGCTTTCAAGGAATGAAATCTTATTTTGTGTTTTGTTCAAATGGTAACTTATAATTAGTTGTTGAAATCAGCACTGTGAATGAATGCAACTGTGTGTTAATCACAAGTTAATTTTTTTCTTCAGTTTTAGTTAGCAATTCCTTGAGAGGTAACAAGTTTGGTTAAGTTAGATGAATTATCATTCTTTTCAGTACCAAAACCTTGATCTATCTTTTTATGGTTCTTTAAAAACCCTAGTTAAAATAGGTTTAAGTTTACGTTTGATCTTAGAACAATCCAAAAGCTCAACACTAGCAAGCCTCTTGAACATTACTGTTAGATTGACCATTAAGCAACATTAGCATAGTTGAGAACCAACTACAAAGACCTTGGGAGCTAAGATATCATGTGTTGTCTTTCTCTTTCAGGAGAAACATAATAGCAATATTATGTTTAACTATTTCTGTGCCATTTGGAGCATCAATAGAAACTAGTGCTAGAAGGAGGGCCCAAAAGAGAAAACTAGATAACACTGGGTTTTTCTTACCAGAGAAGCCCCATAGAGTTCTCTGATCAGCTAAAAATCCACCACCTTTGATAGAACTCAATACCACAGCAAGACAAAAGGTTCACAAAGTTGGGGCAACCATCATACCACCCTTACCAGCTCCGCTCACTCCACCAGGCTTTTCACTAATACCCCAGTGGATACCTATCAATCCACCACCAAATCCATCTCAATTATCATCACAGCCGGTTCGACCCATCCAGCAGCTAGCTCAACCACCACCACCACCAATGGAATTCTTTCAGAATAATCCCTCTCCATTGGGGACTATTCCTGGAGGTTTTCATGATATGCCTAAGAATCCTGAGAAATTCTACCCCAAGTACATTCATGGTGAATCAAGGAGTGCTGAAGAGCACATACAAGCTTTTAAGGATGCTTGTACCTGAGCTCAGATAGCTCACCATGATGTAGTTTGTAGGTTGTTCCCTTACTCCTTAGGGGATATGGCATACAATTGATACCTTAATCTTCCTCAGCATTCTATTATGAGCTAGATAGACTTGGAGAATGCTTTCATTAATTAGTTCAGAATCTACATGGATCCTGTTGGTTGTTTTTCTTGTAAACTAGGTTGGTCTCCTATTCTACCTATGGAGTAGCCAACTCCAATCAAGGGCAGCTCGGAGGACCTAGACCAACTGACAAGATCAAAAGATCTTCTACACTTTAGGCTTTACAAAACCAGGGCGGGTATACCCACACAATGCCTCAAATAAGAATAGACATTGCTTTTTATAGCAGATGACTCATGATGCCAAGTATTGAGAACCTCAAATAGGGCTATATTCTCAGTAACACAATACTTGCAGCAACCAAGAGGTAGGGCAAGACATCAAACAAGATTGATTAAATAAAATGAATGTTCTTAAGCAAGATAACTGAAACCCTAAAGACAAATAACATATATCAGATCAGTGCCACATCCATTGGGCTAGGATTCAAGACAATCTGCAAATAGAAGGAATGATTACCTGGACAAATAAAGCCTATGTGAAACTAACCTTATTAATCTCATAGCTAGTGATCAGATCTTAAAGACTACTTATCAAATCCTTCAATCATACATATAAATTTCTGAGATGATGAAAGCAATTTAACCTGTTCCTTGAACATGAGCTATTATCAAAACAGACAATGCAAGAAAGTATTACAAAGGCTAATGGAATGATCCTTGATCAGTTTCATTAACAATTCAAATGTACAATCCAAAGGAGAGACTCAAAGACCTAAACAAATACATTTAGGTTCTGGTATGCATCCAAGAACTTTACAATTTATAGACTGTAACTCTAGACCTCAAAATCTAGTAAAAACCTGACTCTGTGACTTAGTGCCCTTTTAGTTCTGATTTCAGTATTTGGCCGAAAACCTTTACAAATGATTCAGAAATTCCTTTTAAACAGTCCAGGGATAGCCATCCAACACAGAGCCACATCAACATGCCACGCCAGACCCTAATTGCCATGTTCTTCAACTACTTCTCTAGTCTCATAAATGCCACTAGTTGGGTTGTTGCAGGAAAGACATTCCCGCACGAATGAAGTGAGGCAATCAATGTCAAATCCGCCGCCGAATCCGGGTGCCCATACTCGAGCCATGTCGTCCTTGTCCCAGATTTGTCACCATGAATGTTGGCTCAGCGGATCCAACAACCTTCCATCTGTCGCCATGAATGCTCCAGGCCTTCGCACATGAACATAACAAAAACCCTGAAACACGTGAAATTGAATCTAGGCCGTTGATCGTCCATGATCAAATGGCCGCCTTTTAAATCTCCATTAGCTGTTGAAGCAGGAAACCACTGTTGGCAAGACAAAGCAGTGTCAAGAAGACCTCCAGGTGACAAAAACATTTACACCAAAGTCACTGGGCATATCGGCCAGACACAAGGAAGTCGGGGAAAGTCAGGCTAAAGAGGTGGCGTTACATCAAACACCCATCGTAGTTGAGAAGACCTCACAAAGTTGGAAAAATCACATAGCGAAGTCCGCATGTGACACCGAATGCACCACAAGGTAGGGAGACATGGCCAAGTCGGCCAGACATCTTGGCGAAGCCACCGCGGCCGAAGGGAAGTCACACTAAAGGGTTAACATAATTGACGAGATAAGACGAGGTCGGGGAGACATCATATAGAGTCAAAATGCTTCATCAAAATGTATTTCTTTTATGTACTATCCATTTTCCAAGACAAGTGCACATCTCTCACCGAAGCAATCCTTTCACTTTGTTCACAGTCGCTATAGCCACCTACCATCGGCGAGACATCATAAAGATTTCACCAAGCTTCATCGAAGACACCATTTCAATTCGTTGTGACTTATAACTTCTCCCGCTGACGAATTCACTTGCCAAATGTATGTCACTACAGCCCGAGGTCATCAGTGAGACGTCATATAGAGTGAAAAGTTATGCCGAAACAACCGAGCATGTTAGGTTGCCAAGAGAAGAGAGAACTCCTTCTGAGTGCCACTTTAAATCATGTCTGCAAGACCCGACCCCTTCGCCAAGACCTCCCGCCGCAATAAAAAAACATATGCCGATAGAATACAAATGCACCTATCACCGAGACATCAAAAACTTGGCAAGAGGCTAGCCCGATAGCCAGAAGATTGGCCGATAAGGGTTTCTGTCATCGCCAAAACAAGAGGAATGTCTCGCTGACAACCTGCAACAAAGAATAGTGGAACATACATAGGTTAGGGAGACAATTGGGTACCTATGCCGACATGAACCAGAATGAAAAATATGCATGACACAATGGACTCAAATGGATCACACGACAAAATATGAGCAAGGCAATATGAGGAAGGGACAATATGCCAATGACAAGGGCTCAATTTGAACACTCATGGATGCAATTGACTATGAAAATTTGCAAAATTTTATAGTTCTAACAGAACCAGAGGGAGAAACACCCACCAAAAGTGAATTCAAACATGCTGAGCTCAACCCTTGTTGGAGCCCACTTGTCCCACGTGCCAAAATAAGAAACACCCCATAGCTAAAGTTTTATCATGAAAAACCAGAGTACACAACTAGACAATGAGAGAACTAGAAATGGCACTAACAGATCCCACCATTTTGTTCCACCAATTTGCTACTATCAAGAAGGAGCCAGGTGAACCTTTTCCTTTTTTTAATACCAGGTTCCAATGAATGTATAGGAGATTGCAAGAATCCTATCTTGTGACTGAAGATAGTGCCATGAAAGGTTACTTTAGGGTTATAGACCCTTTGTTAGGTTTGTTCTTGCAAAGGACTTATCAACCAGATGATATTGATTCTCTATCCAAGGTTTATCATTTGGCTATCAAGCTGCAACAACAAATTAGTTCTCAACAAGGAAGTCTGGGAGGAGGTTTCCCTTCAATAGGATATCAGATGTATAGCCCAACCCCTCTATTCAATACTATCCTCAGAATGTCTCCTTCCCATTATGGACCTATGTCTGAGTTGTAGACTCAACCACCTATTCCATTCTTTGCTAATGCAACTCTTGAATTTTTCCAACAATCACAAGTTCCTCAAAGTTCCCATGTTCATCATAACCATATTGGAACACCAAATCATGGTGGTCAACCACTTGTTGCTAAGAGTGTTGAAAGTGAAAAGATAGTTCAACTTACAAATGAGGTAGAGACCTTAAAGAAAACACTGTCTCAAGTCACAAATGACATGGCTCAGCTTAGATTGAACCCTTCTCAAAACCAAGGTAATTATCCTAATCAGAACAATAACAATCAGGGTAATTATTAGAATCATAACAATTATAACCAAAGAAGTTATCAAGGCCAAAACTCCTCTAACCAAGGCTATCAAAACCAAAATAGAGGATACAACCAAAGACCAAATAACAACCAACAATGGAATATAGGGCCCAACAATGGTGGATTTTCCCACAATTATCAGGCTAATGAGGAGAGGTCACATACTGCAAATGTGGCTAACCCTAATTTAATGACTAACTAGTGTAGGCTGCATGATACTGCCACTCATTATGAGGTGAACTGCCTTGAAATGGAGAAAATTGTCAAGATGGCACAGGAAGATGCCCAAACATTCCAAGGGAACCCAAACAAAGGAGGTGACTTGGTGGATACATCAATGACTTATGAACTCTTTGAAGAAGAACCCTCATTCCCAATGTAGAGTGAGAATGAACCAGAGGAAGACATGTATGATTCCCAAGCCTTTCAGACAAAGGGAGGACACTTCCTAAGAAATCAAAATAAGGGTCCATTCACCACATTAATGCCACCTAATCACATGGTGCCTCCAAATCAAGGTACTGATAATAACCCTCCTCCACCAAAAGGTCCACCTGACTTCCATAATAAAGGTAATTCTCTTGGTGTTCTCAAAGGTAATGCAAGCTACAACACAGAATTTGATCTTGTTTATGAAATGCAGAAATAGAAAACTTCTTTGTCATACTTTGACATCTTAAAGTGGTGCCCTACTCAATGGGAGATAGTGCTGAAAGCTTTGGAGCAAGCTGATAAATCAAAAGGGAAAAACAAGGTAACCCCTACTATAGACATGAATGCAGCCCTGTATAGAAGCAAGGTAGGTACTCCACTATTTATTTTGAGTTTAAGAATCTATGGGAAGAACCTACATAATTGTCTGTTAGATTTAGGAGCTTCTGGCAATGTTATGTCATTTTCTATATGCAAGAAGTTGGGATTGAACCCTATCCAGACAAACAAGAAGGTTATCCAACTTGACAAGACAAAGGTTAATGTAGTGGGAGAGTTGAGAAACATACATGTGCAAGTAGGGTCAGACCCTAGGGTTCAAACCAACATAGAAATTCAAGTAGCAGACATTCCTAAGACTTATGGTATGTTGTTGAGCAGAGATTTGATGAAAGGTATAGGGGGATATCTCTCCCTTGACTTTTTACAAATGTGGATACCATGGAGGGGAGTGCCTACTCAGATTAGGATTGAAAGTGAACCTTGCCTCAAGCATGTCATCACTGAGTATGATTTCCCCAACGAGGTAGCTTACTTTGAAACTGGGATAGGGGTTTATAAAGGAGAAGAAATTTTAACCTTTTCTGTCCTTGACTCTAAAGAGCTACCAATACCAAAATTCCCTGATTCTGTGATTAATGAAAACCAACAAGTATTGATCAAGAAGCTACAATAGGATTAGTTGGTCTTAGGGGGAGATATCGATCTGCAAAGTCTTTTACTCCCTAACTGGTGTAGGGTACATTACCAAAGTCATTTTGAATTGACTTTCCAACCTTGCATTGACATTTTAAATCATGTTTCCCAAGCTGGTGGAGCTAGCTCAAGTCACCTGGAGACCATTACAGACCACTTCTCATTTGCAGCCAAGGAAGCAATAATGTTAACCATGGATAAGACACCTTCAAAGAAATCTCCTTCTCAAATTGAACCTACTCTAGACACATTTCTGAATCAGCATGTTGATGAGGGGCAACCCTGAGGTTTATTGGACATCCCTGCGCTCATGAATATACCAAAACCCAAGGGGTTAACCACAGGCACAAGTGACTATCAGAAGGATAGCCATAGATTATATGATATATCTGTGCAACAATTGGAAATTACACCTGAGGAACTTATTGAGTGCCCTTTCCCTGTATCTGATGCAAAAGGTCAAGGAGCCCCAACTATGGCTCATCTAACCCAAGCACCTATAACTAATTCAAAAGGATCAACCCTAGCTTATGATCAATTGTGGACCCTCACCTTTGATGGATCCAAATCTAGAACAAGCAATGGTGTTTGAATTGTATTAACAAGCCCCAAAGGGAAGATTTTCTTTGCTTCTTATAGGTTGCAGTTTTGATGCACTAACAACGTAGAAAAATATGAAGCTCTAGCTCGGGGGCTGATGTTTGCGCATAAGAAGGTCACTGGCTTGGTGGTCAAAGGAGATTCAGAAATAGTTGTCAAGCAAGTACACATCTAGTACACATATCACAATAGAAGACTGACAGTCTATCGAAATAGGGTATGGAACCTGATTGAAGATTTTGATGCTTTCAGGATTAGTTTAATCCCTAGAGAAGAGAATCAAATAGCCGATTCATTGGTTGTTGCTGCAAGTACCCTGAAACCCATGCAAGGCTCCAAACTTAGAAGATTCTCAGTAGAATTGATGTCCACTCCAGTTGTTCCTAATAATATCAAGAACTTTCAAGTCTTTGATGATGATCGACATATCCTTTCTTTTCTAGCAAGTTTAGATGTTTTCGAAGGACAAATCATTGATGAGTCCAACAGGGATCGAGGAGATTGGAACCCTAAAGATTGTGATACAGAGGGGGTCCTCAATTTAAGAAGTAACAATATCCCCAAGGGAATGGTGGCCCTAGAAAGAATCTTTGATTCAGACCCAAGGGCTTGAGATAAGATATTAGCTGAAGGTAAAGGAGGTGAATATGAAATTGTTAACCTAGCTGATTCTGGCCCTAGAAGGAATGTCTACATAGGGAAAGCTTGCCCTGAAGCAATCAAAAAAGACATATTGATGGAACTTAAAAAAGATATTGTTGCAATAGCTTGGGGATATGAAGACCTAAAGACATTTGATGCTTCTATAATGACTCATACTATTCCTTTGAAGCCTGAAGTCAAGCCATTTCGACAGAAACAACGCCCTGTCAATGCCTTGATTGAACCATTGATATTTTAAGAAGTTCAAAAATTTCTTTCTACAAGGATAATCTTATCAGTATTCCATTCAACATGGGTGGCTAACTTAGTTCCAGTCTATAAGAAAAATGGAGAGATCCGGCTATGTGTAAACTTTAGAAATCTAAATAGAGCTTCATAAAAAGATAACTACCCACTTCCTTCTCTAGACGAGGTCTTGCAGACTGTCAATGGATCTCAGATGATATCATTCCTAGATGGTTACTCTGGGTACAATCAGGTAATGGTTAACTGTGAAGACAGGATGAAGATAGCCATCACTACAAAGTGGGGAATGTTTGCATATAGAAGGATGCCATTAGGTATGATAAACGCCAGAGCAACTCTCAAGCATGCCATGGACATAGCATTCAAGGAACTAATTGGTAAATGCATTATTGTTTACATGGATGACCCAACAGTGTTTTCCAAAGATAGATTGAACCACACTGCAGACTTAGCCAAGGTTCTTGAATGATGTATCCACTATGGAGTCTCCTTGAATCCTAAAAAAGTGTGTGTTCGAAGTTTCTGAAGGGAAGCTTTTAGGACACATAATTTTAGAAAGAGGAATATCAATTGACTTGGATCAAGTTGAGTCCATTCTGAAGATCACCAGGCTAGGAAGCAAAAAAGAGTTGAGATCTTTCTTTGGAAAGATCAACTTTGTAAGAAAATTTATCACGGGCTTTGCAGAAATTGTAAAACCATTGAATGAAATGATGAAGAAAGATGCTAAAACAGAGTGGATTGATGAGGCAAAGGCCACTTTTTCACAAGTCAAGTGATCCATTTCAGAAGCTCCAATCCTCACTAGCCCCAACTACTTGAGTTCATTCTTTATTTACTCTTTTGCCTCTGAGCATTCCTGTGCAGCTATTTTAACTCAACGAAGAGAAGAGGTAGAGGAGAGGCCAATTGCTTTCATGAGTTCTCCATTCAAGAATGCTGAAATTAAATATCCGCCTCTTAAAAAAAAAGCTTTTGCACTGGTCAGGGCTGTCAAGAAGTTCAGGCACTACATTCTCCAAAGCCAAATCATTGATGTAGTTCCTGATGCTGCTATGAAGTCTCTACTTATGTAGAGCGAGTTGGGAGAAAGGAGAGGGAAATGGATGGCCATCTTGCAAGAGTTTGACTTGGAGATATGCCCTATGAGACTTGTCAGAGGTACATGCTTGTCTAAGTCTATGGTGAATACTGGTGACAACATCATTTGTAAGCAATACACAACCCAGTCCTTCTCCAACGACCCTTGGTATGCTAATATTGTCTATTTTATGCTCAAAAATCGGTGTCTAGAAGGAATGAGTGCAACTCAAAGGAGAGTGCTAAGAATGAAGAGTTCCCATTATATGCTCAAAGGAGGGTTACTATACAGGAAGAATTTTGAGGGAGTATACCTACGATGCCTTGATCAGCAAGAGGCTAAACACGTGATCACTGAATTCCATGGGAAACATGGCATAGGTCATGGTTCTGCAGACTCATTAGCACACCAGATCTTCAGATCTGGTTATTACTAGTCGTGTGTGTTCAAATATTCCCATCAACATGTGAGAACATGTCACATATGTTAGATTTTTGCATCAAAAGAATGCCATTCTGCCATGCCATTGTAGCCTATCTATGAGGTAAGGCCATTTGCCCAATGGGAACTGGATTTTATTGGGGTAATTAACCCAAATTCTTCTACAGGACACAAATTCATTTTGACTACCACTGACTACTACACAAGATGGACAGAGGTTGTGCCCTGCAAGAATAGCACAACAGAGGTTGTGATCAAGTTCCTCACTGAATGCATTACAACTAGGTTTGGGATACCATTTTCTTTGGTATGTGACAATGGCTCTTCTCTTCGGGTGAGTTTATTTCATGGGCTTACGATCACAAAATTGTTTTAAAGTATTCTTCAAATTATTACCCACAAGGCAATGGAGTTGCAGAATCAACCAATAAGAATCTCTTAGGGGTAATTAAAAAATTGTTAGAAAATAACCCTAGGGACTGGCATACCCAGCTGAGATTCGCATTATGGGCAGATAGAACTTGGATTAAGGTTGCTTTAAAGACCTCACCATTCAAGCTAGTATATGGCCAAGAGCCTACGTTCCCTATCCATCTGCAAATACCTATCCTTGAGTTCATGCAGAAATTCTACTCTAGTGACAATAGGATAGAAGTAAGATTAGATGCTTTGTTGAAATTAGAAGAACAGAGAGATGCCACCTTGCAACAATTCTTTAGGCACCAGGCTGTTGTCAAATGTTGGTTTGACAAAAGAGCCAAAGTCAAAGCTTTTAGGATATCAGACCTTGTGTTGTAATGGGATAAAGCTAGTGAAAAGAAGGGCAGTCACCAGAAATTCGATAAGCTTTGGCTAGGTCCAATCAGATTGCTGAGATCCTAGGAGAAAATGCTTTCCGATTGAGTAGTTTAACTGGAGAACCTATTCCATTGCCTGTCAATGGACAATTTCTTAAACACTATTTTGAGTCATGAAGTTGGTACTTTTGCTGGGTGATGCATATGTGTAAATAGTTTCTGCTTGTAAATAATCTGTGTGTGTAAATAACTATGTTTTTTGTGTGAATAATCTGCGGCTCTTTGTGTAAGTAATTTTCTCTTTTGTATGTAAATAATTTGTTGTTTGTTTGTTTGTCCTTTCTTTCTGTCTTTCTATTTCCTGTGTTCTTTTGGTTTCTATTTTGTTTTGTTCTTTGGGGTTTATTTGTTACTTCCCATCTTAAAATGGTGGCTATTATCTCGAGTATACTTTGGTCATTAAGACGGGAGTGGTTTAGATATTTTTAGGTTTGCTGATTGGGTGATTTTTTCCTAAGCTCTTTGTCTTGTGCTCATTGTCAATAAGAGTTGTGGAAAGTCTTGAAAACAAGGTGCAAAGTAAATAACCTTCATTAGCTCCTCTGAATCTTTCACAAATCATTAAGATCATCTCCTCTTGTAATGGTATATTTGTCCTAGGATGATAGTGTTGTAAGATTTAAGTGAAAAATCCAATCTCCCAAGTGTTGTTATGAGGTTCATGGTAGTTTTCAACCCAGAACAGATGTTAAACATCTGACATATTGAAAAAAAAATGAATGAAATATCTGAAACTCCAAGAGAAAACAAAAAAGAAAAAAGAAAAGAATTATCTAAAGAGAAATAAAAGAGGACTCAATATGAATGGGTGATTCTAGTATCTCTACCAGGGCTATGGATGCCTAAATGGCAGTAGAGCAATGCTGTGAGAAAACTAGAGGTATCTCCGTCGGGGCTATGGATGCCTAATTGGCAGCGGAGCAATGCCCAGGATATCATTGCATGACAGCTAAAGGGAATCAACTCATGCAGCTCAAATCTTGCACATTGTTGTTTGAAAGATAAAGAAAACTTTATGAAAGGATTATGCACTATCAAGCACACACATAGATTCAGGGGTAGCCAGTGTTGACTTACATTTGAGATTCTAGCTCAACCTTGCTTGTTAAAACTGACCTAAATAGAGTTGTGATGTTCATGAACCAGGAGTTCTGGGTAGCGGAATCCTTCAGTTTCATGAAAATGGTTAAACCATTTTCCCATCTGAGTCACCATTTGTTATGCCCTACATAACCACCCCTTTTTATTCTGGAACAAAATGGGTCCCCCTTGTTCTTTTCTTTTCCTTTAGCCTTTGGTTTTCTGCCTTGGGTGTTTTCTTTGTCCTGTCGGACTTAGAACTGGGACCAATATCAAACTTGGATTTTCATCAAAGTTTTGGTCTTGTTCTGATCCTGGTTCTGGTCCTGACAGTTCCTTAGTCTTTCATTTTTTGCTCTGTTGAATTCAGGTCTGGAGCTAAATATGAACTTTGAACTCTTTTGACATTTCAGGTTCGGGTTCCATCCCGAGTCCAACTCTACTTCTCTCTCTTCTTCGTTCATCTTTTTTCCTTTGGTTTTGTGTCTGTGCCTTAGGAATTTTTCTTTTGTTTTCGCAGACCTAGAACTGGAGCGGAAACTGAACTTGGAATTCCTTCCAAGTTATGTTTTCTATTCCTGGTTCCGATCCTGGTTCCGCGTAGCCTGTTCTTTTGATTTTGTTCCCTTTTTTGTCTTGTCCTAGGGTGTCTTCCCCCTTTCCTTTCTCTTCCTTCGTCTGTCTTCGTTGTCTTTTGGATGTTGTCGGAGGCAGGACTAGAACCGAATATGGACCTGAAACTTTAAAAGTTTCATGGATCGGATTTGGTTTCGATCCCGGTTCTACTTGTTTGGTTTCTTTGTTTTTCCCCGGTTCTGATCACTTGGTCGGTTGGTCGGGTTTTTCCTTTGCATTTTCTTTGCTTTTGTGGATGCTGGGGCTGAGACAGGGTCTGGACTAGGAAATGATAGTCATTCCCATGGCTTGTTCCCATTCTGACTCTGGTCCTGGTTTCTTCTTGGTTCTGCCCCCACCACATTTTCTAGGTGGGGTGTCATTTCTAGTTCGGATTTAGTTCCACCTCCGCCAGAGTTGGTTTTCTTCCTGCTAAGAATTGAGTGAAATAATCATAAGCAAGAGTGTATTTTATATGCTTTGAGGACTAATGGAGGCATTTGTTTTAAAGGATTGAACCACTCATCTGAGGATATCTCTCATGGAAGTCAACTGAAGGCAGGCCTCAATCACATTCACCATGAGACTCCTCAAGAAGGTCGCTGAGACCTTTCAGGTGTCTTGCTGAGTGGGGGGGTGTATTATTCATTTGGGATCCACCAGTCGCCATGACATCTCGGTCACCGTAGGGTTTTATATGTCTCTCCACTCAGGAAGAAGTCTTGACAAAAGGAGGTTTGAATCATTGAGAGGTCTCACTGACAGATGAACCTCTTGCCAACAATTGTCCAAAAGGGGCTCTCGGAGAAGGTTTTACATTCGGTGAAGGGTCTCAGCGAACAGAAAAGGTCACACTGAAGAAGAATGTCATCAGGGGATCTCCCTAGTAAAGATTTACTTTTGGCACAAAGCCTTGCTGACCTAAAGAGTCTCGGTGAAAGGAGGCATCATCGAGGATATGTCTCCCCAATGGTTATTAGTCCCACCGAAATGACATTTGAGCTTGGCGAGAGGATGATGATTTTAGCAAATAGTCTCGCCAACCCTGAGATGTCCTGCCGATGAGTGATGGCCATGGCTATGAAAAGGGGGTCACAACGAGGGATGATTTTGGCAAGAGGTCTCATCGACAGGGTGGAATCTTGCTGAAATAGAATGACATTGGGGAGAGTGGTCTACTTTCACCGTGAGGTATGGCTAAACAGAGAAGTCTCACTGAACATGAAATCAAGGTCTCAGCAAGAGGGAATTTCTTTGGGATGATATCTCCCCAACTGCTGAATGTCTCGCTGAAGGTTATGCCTTCGATGTAACTCTTGCCGACAGTTATTCAAAGGTCCACATCTGGGAGAAAGATTTGTATTCACCATGATGTCTCGCTAACTCCAAAGGGTCTCAGCGATAGGAGAATGGCATTGGCATAAGGTCTCACTAACCCAAAGGAGTTTCCCCAACATGAAATGAGCTCTTGGAAAAAGAGGTGACCTTGGTGTAATGTCACGGCGAAGGAAGAAAGTCTCACCGATAGGAGATAATATGTGTGAGGGCTTGTTGATCCGTCAAAGTCTCACCGAAAGAAAGGGTTTGAGCTTGGCGAGAGTGGGATGATTTCACCACAGTGTCCCAGTGACCAAATAAAGTCTGACCGAAATGAAATGGACTCGAAGAGATGTCTCACTGATGGTTGTTAGTCTCGCCAAGGGGATTGTGTCCTCGGTGTAATGTTTGAACCCAGTATGAGGTCTCACCGACTTGTGAGGGTCTCACCAAAATAAAAAGGGAGGGCTCGAGTTCAGAGAATAAGAATGGGCTCGGGGAGATGTCTCCCTAAGTGCGATGGTCTCGCCTCAAGGCGGAGTGAGTTCGGGGTAACATCTTGCCGACACGGTGGTGTCTCATCGATGTTTGTTCACAAGGTGGACATCGAAGAGACTCCTGGCCGAATGTTTTGGGCTCGCTCTGATGTCTGGCCAATGGTGACTATCTCGGTGACCACAATTGGTATCGATATAACTTGTGCACCCTGGTATGAAGTCTCATTGACCGTCATGTATCACGTCGATAGCTATTAAGAGATGAATAATTGCATCGGGGAGACATGATTAGTGTCTCACCGACATGTGATTCTGTGCACATAACTTTTGACCACCCAAGAGTCTTATGTGGAGTTTGTTCCACCAGTCAGAAAAGGATAAAAGGACTGATGATTGACTTATTGGCTACCCCTATGAGGAAGATCAGTTGAATGCAAATGACATGGACTCATTCTGAGATCAAGGTGATGGATCGACTTGGGAATGATGGTGTTCAGATCTAAAGGGGGGACCAATGCTACTTTTAGAGATAGTCAACGTGTATAAGGATTTAGAGCAGGAAGAAAGGCCGAAGGAAAGAAGAAACCATGAGTCATAGTGCCAGCTAGGATTGCTACTAGCAAGAGAAAGATTGACATTAATGATGATACTTTGCTACATTCAAAGCAGCTCTTATGGGAGTTCGAATATGGACATGAAGGCTAGAGTTAATGTTGTGGTTGTGGAAAGATCTGAAGGCTTCTCCTAAGGGCGATTTTTCACCAACATGGACAGCGAGGATGCAATTCAAGGCAGTATTAACTATATTCAAAAGATCTGAGGGCTGACCCTCCCGCAACCAAGTGAGATATTTTGTAAACCCTAAAATCAGTGGCCAGCACATTATTTTTTATGCACTTTGTATATATGGCATTCTTTCCTCTTTCTAAAAGGTCAGAAGGTTAGTGGAAGAGTTAGAAAGTAATTAGAAGTTTTAGAATACATAGAGAAATAGGGGAGATAATAGAGGAGACAGAACTACATCTTGATTATTTGTAATGGGAGTTTCTTTTGTCTTCTTAGTTAGGAGTTAGATTTAGCATAAAAAGTAATGTATACCTCAAGTTTTCTTAGTGTAGAGGGAGACAATTTGAAGACATAGGTTTTCTGTACACTGGCGATTGTGCCAGATTTGTAAATGTTGCTTATCTATTTCACCGACAATAAGATTGACCAGATTTGAATCTACTTCATATTGTGTTCCAGAATGGTATTTATCTTGAGTTAATCATTTGATTTTGAAAGCTTTCAAGGAATGAAATCTTATTTTTTTTTTTTTTTAAATGGTAACTTATAATCAGTTGTTGAAATCAGCACTATGAATGAATGCAACTGTGTGTTAACCATAAGTTAATTTTGTTCTTTAGTTTTAGTTAGCAATTCCTTGATAGGTAACAAGTCTGGTTAAGCTAGATGAATTATCATTCTTTTCAGTACCAAAACCTTGATCTATCTTTTTATGTTTCTTTAAAAACCTTGGTTAAAATAGGTTTAAGTTACATTTGATCTCAGAACAATCCAGAAGCTCAACACCAGCAGGCCCCTTGAACATTACTATTACAATGACCATTGAGCAACATCAGTACAGTTGAGAACCAACTACAAAGACCTTGGGAGCTAAGATATCCATGTGTTTTCTTTCTCTTTTCAGGAGAAACAGAATAGCAATATTTTTTTTAACTATTGCTATGCCATTTGGAGCATCAACAGAGCTTCAAACAACGGACTTACCACACTCATGTTTCAGCTAACACATTAACGGCATGACAAAGCATAATAAGGAGAATTTAATTGAAAACATTAGTGGGGAATTGATAGCGGAAGAGTTGGAAAGGTGAACGAAGAACCAGGGAATTCTTTCATTCTGAAGGCTTCAAGTGAATACAGTAAGTGCTTATGCCTTAGTTCCTTTGGATTTAACTACTATAATTTTGAGGAAATGGAATCTCCCAACTTAGGAAAATAAAAAGGTAGAAAGCATGGTGAAAGCAGTCAACCAAAAGGAAAGAAACAAAAAACTGAGACAGAACATGAAGGAAATGAGCAAAGATTAAATCAAGACCTTATTGACCAATTACTAAGTTCTGGACCTAAAGCCAGAAGATCTGTACAACTTAGGACAGAAGTAGATAAATTGGATGATAAATGCAAATTCATAGGAGATGTTTGGACTACAATAGGGGGTATGAGTTGTTTAACTTTCACTATCATAGGAGAAATTGTTTTGAACCAGTATGCAACCCATGGAAGCTTAATTTAGGAAAGCTGGTATGCCCTAATGTATTCGTTAATGCTGAATTGGTGAAATTGTTGGATGTCCACTATAATTCAAAACTCAAGGCTATATGTGACCCATTCGGGAAGCAACAAATGCATTTATCAAAAGAGGCAATACGAGAGGTTGTCAATTCACAGGATTAGACAAGGTGGAAAACTAGTCCCTCTACAGGATAGTGATGGACCTCCTTTTCATGTTGATTTATTTGAACCTTATATGAAATATACTTATTTCTCAGTGGGCTAGGTATTGGGAATGGATGTCCCTGAGTACATGTCAATTGTGCCCATGATAATTTTTGTAGATATCCAGTACCACAACTCTAGACCCTTTGACTATGCCTCATACATTTTTAAGGGGCTTGATTCTGGATTGATGGAAATCAAGGGCGGAGCCTCTATCTTTCATCTCAGGAATTCTTCACTCTTAATGTATATAGTGTTATATTTTGGACAAGAGTTGGCATTGTGGCCCCAAGAGATGAGAATTTCTCAAATTGATAAGGAAGGTGTAGCATTGCCTATTCAATTATGCACTGCTATTTGGGACAGTAGATTTGCCAACTCTAGTTTTATTCATTTTGAAGAATATTTTGTGAAGACATTGTACAAATTGTACAATCATCCATGTAATTATTCTTTATCTGAAGAGATAAAGAGGTTTCTTCAGCCAAAGGATTTCAATGGGCCGATTAGTCATAATTGGGGAGATTGATATTGCCTGGAGGGAGCCACTATTATTAGAGTTTATGGATTTGAAGATGCCCCATTTATTTTACCAAGAATAGTCCCAAACAGAATTGCATATTTGGAAATTGTCAAACAGATGGATTATTCTAGTGTAATAAACTTTAGCTCCTCTAGGAAGCGGGCTTTCATGTCTAGTACATTATGCTTTGGTGATTTTACTATGTTAGCTAAAGAAGGATACAATTTGATCCTTGACAAACTACTGTAGTACAACATGAAAGGAGGACCACCTAGAAAGAATTTTGACCCATAAGGGTATTTTAATTCTGCTAAACTAAGGATAAAATTTGGAGGGTATCAACATGTGCCCTACCACTTTGATGACATGATCCAGAATTTGGAAGAGGAAGAAGCAGTGATGGTGGTTGAAAGATATAATAAGAGTTTTTAGGATACAGAGTTGTCATCTTCTGGGGAGGAGACACCTGAAGATAATGCATGACAAAACCAACCAAGTAAAATGACTAGATTGAGAACTCAAAAATATACCTGGCCTACCAGAGAATTGAGTACTAAAGAAAATGTGGAGGCAAATGTAAGGAATGTAGAATACATATCATTTGTTTCAGATGATGAATTCATAAACTCTCCAGAATTTAAGGCATTCTTGTACAAGTAAAAGGGAAAATAAATAAGGGAAAAGGTAGATAATATCACTTCAGGTAATGAGGAGTGATTGTTGAATGATTTGAAGATATGTGTGGATAAGGAAATGGTAGATATGACCCCTGAAAAGGGGAGGAAAATGTTGGAAACTGCCAGTGTGATGATTTTCCCTAGCTTAGACCTTAATTTTGCACTAGTTTTTGACAGTTTCTTGAAAGATAGTAGTGCTACACATAAGCTCAGCCCAAAAAAGGTGACAAAGGTATATGCGGGATCAAAATATAATCCAGATGAGGGGTCATTGATGATTTGGGCCTTATATCTGCCTCATAGAAAATCTATGGTCATTGATATTCAGAAGGCTTTTTGGGCATGTGATGAATCTGAAAATTGGAGAAGTTGATCCTATGGCAACAACAAAAATTGGAATTAACATTGCAAAACTAAACAAAGCAAAAATTCAAATGCTAATAAAGGAAAGAGAAATTTACAAAGAAAATAATGAAAGGATGTTGAGGGAAAATGAACACTTAAGATATTTGTTAGGTGTTACAATGTAACCAACCAAGTTGCTTACCCATGGTGAAAGTTCACAGTCAAAAGATCATTGGGAAGGATCAAGTGCTTATTCCCAAGGGAAATATGATGCCATTGCAGCAATGATTAAGAAAAGACAGGCTAGCCTAACAACTTGCTTAAATAAGCTATGGGGAAAACATTCACACAACTTTGTTGCGTTCAAAGAACATGAAAGGATGAATGGAAGGATTTTGGAAAAGTTCCAAGAATTAAACTAGAGGGATGCTTCTAACATTGTAGCAATTGAAGCCACAAATAATTTTGTGAATAAGCACCGAGACTTCTTTGCAGAATTGCAAGAGAATGCGTAGGGATTGATGAATTCCACCATGAAGGAATTGACAACATTCTTTGATGATAAAAGAGAATTAAAAGAAATGACTAGATGGAAAAATGAATGAGTTAATATTGCAAGAAATCCTGAGAATAGCTACCGCGGAAGACAAAACATTGGATGAGGCGTGCAAGAAAAATGAGATGGTAAGAATGGAGATTACAATTCGGAACACTGTAGGAGATGTAGACATGCACGAATGTTGGGATTATTTGGATCACTTGTCTAAAGTTCATTTATGGTTAAACATAGCCTGATTATCTTTAAGTTATTTTTTATTTAAACATATGACACTTCTAAAAGGACACGGCCTTTCAAGTTTTCATGTATAAATATCTATTTCGGTAGTGAGATAGAATGATAGAACATAGAAGATAAGATATAATAGGAAAAGGATACGATAGAATACAATGTTTCATAGATATGATACTGTGATTCATGTTTAACAATATGGAGATATTAATGAAAATCATCTAATGTGGTGGTGTATTTCTGGTGTCAATTGTCTGTTGTGTTCATTGAAAGTATTACTAAAGTTGTCTTGAAGATTGGTGCTTTCTAGTTATTTAAATTGATATAACAAGTTTATATTTAGTTTGTCAGTGTACATTTGTTGTACCTATGTGGTTGATTAATCAGTTCTTTCAAGAAAAGATTAAATCCTTTTAATTGATCATAGTAATCAAGGAAGTTCATCTGGATCATTAAGAAGAACTTGGTAGTTGTAGTCTTGCACGTTTATACAAGTTATAAACTAAACTATATTCCAAAAAATTTGAATGTTTTCCAAAGAGAAGTTGCTCATTTAGATTTCATTTGACTCTGCATACCCAATGTTGATGGTGTTTTCTACACAGCAACAACTTAGATAGAAAATGATATTCTATCTCTCTTGAAAGATAGTCTTCAACAATAAACTACTAAAAATCACCCCAAGGTCTCTCTGGTGTCAGGTCTTGACAATGCATAAACAACTTAGATAATATGTGAAAATGTTGGTAACCACAATCGGACCTTACTACAAGCACACTGTATCTTTCCAATTTATCAAATTTTGCAATATTATGATCTCAAATCCTAAATCTAACTAAATAATAAAGAAACAACAAAAGATGAGGGTGCAAGAGATATAATGAAATCTAAATTACTTCTAAGATGAACAATGTAAATGATAAATTCCTGGAATGGACCAATCTCAAATAACCAATTCTTGCTTAACCCACAATGCAATATCACAAGAAAGGTGCAATCTTCTAAGGCATACAAATTTTCAAATCATAGACATTCATCCACAATCGAACTAAGCACAAATAGATGTATATTCCAGGTTGACTTCACCAGCCTACTACAATCAAATAATTACTGGGAGTATAGACCAGAGATTGCTACAGACATTCCAAGCATAAAACAATAAACATTATTCACCAAACTAATCTAATTCTAAATCTAACATCAAATCTTATATCTTCAAGCAGTTTCAAAAGATGGAACAACAAGAACCATGCAAGATAAACCAACACAAAAGAATTCACCAAAAACCACAATGCCTCCAATTGTATTAGATCACCAAAATGTAGCAACAATTCCACTATTCTATGTTACAACATTTGCTTCAAAGAACTAACTGCTATCTCTACTACAAAATACTCTAGCTCTTTCTTAATCTAGCTTGTCTCTATTATCTATCTCTAACCCCTTACAAATGAGGCACAAATGCCATTTATAGAGAACCCTCAAAACATGTCAGCCCAACCAAACATTTACAAAATAAAATAGCCAAAACAAGTCAGCCTCAGGAATTTAGAAATAAGGCACACATTAAATGCCGATACATCATCAAGGTCAGCCAAAACACAATCCTCAATGCAACCCGAATCAACACATGCCCTATAATAATAGGGAAGCACAAATCATGAAATTGGCATTAACTACTGCCTCCCTTATCCTTGTTCTGATCCAACGACTCATGAACCCTCAAAAACACCTTATCCAACTCAGCAACAGGTGGCAAGGGTAGAATTTTGAGCTGACATTCAATTGATCCAATTTCTTCCCTTGATCGCTTGATCGCTGTATCCCATTCACCCTTATATGCCAGGTACTTATCCACCACAGCCAGATAAGTAGCCGCATCATCTAATTGGTGCCTTGTCATAGAGTTTTCAATATCAGGGGCATAAACATCATGCCACCATTCCCTCAATTGTTCTAAGCTCAAGTATTTAGGGGCAATCTTCCTCCTACCAGTCATTATCTCAAAGAAGGCAATGCATCCATCATAGACATTAGTTAAAACCCCATCCATCTGCTTCCTTTGTTTATATATCTTCTTGATGGTTTTCTGTTGGATTTGTAGGGCTTCAAACCATTCCCAAGGCTCATTAACCCTAGATGAAGGAAGGATTCCATCAACAACTAGTTGATCCTTACTATACTCCATGATTGCTTTAGTTTTCTTGCAATAAAAGATCAATATCCTCCTTGTCCTGAGACAAAACATGCTCTAATAAATCCTTAGCTCTTATTGCATCCTTTCCAATTGAAAGCATTTCCTTTATTGCATCATCTCCCTTGGTTTGTACCTCCTTCAACCAATCTATTGTAGCCATGGTAGAAGCCTTCATCTTTTCTATTTCAGAAATGGTCTCCTTTGGCAAGAAACATTTTCTAAGCCTTTCATTTTCCTTCTTTAATTCATGCTTTGACTGCATTTCCTTCCTCAATCTACCAATGATCACTACACTAGACCCCTCATATTCTTCTATATCTTGCTCCATAGAAGTAGGCCCAAGATTGATCGTCTGTACATTATAATCTTTCCTCGTGACCTCATCTCTACTTTTATCAGCAGCAGGTGTAGCAATATGAATAACCCGGTTACTAGCTTCATCCCTTTCGATCTTTGAAACCACCTTGGATTCCTTCTTCTTCTTAACCTTTCCAATCTTGGCCAACATTTCATCCCAGTCGAGAGGAGTGTCCTCAACAATGACCAGTTTTCTCCAGATTTCTTTATCTAGCCAATCCGGAATAGCAGGATCCACCCGGATTTCATCCTTCTTAACCTCTTCAGGAGATTGACCCACTGTCTCATCCTTTTCCTTTTTAGGAGACTAACCACCTTTGTTTTCCAACTCTAGCTCCTCTTCTTGTAGTGGTGATGGAGTCTTAACAATGAAATCTTCTATCTCAAGGGCTCTGTTATCTTTGCTATTTGTAGGAGAATCCTCATATTGTACCAATGGAGAAGGATGCACTTCCACACCTCCAACCTTAAGTTCAGCAGCTGCACCATAAAGTTCTCCATCTTTAAATGGTTCTGCTTCCTCACTGGTCTCATGCTCTTCATGAGTTGTCTGCTCAGGCATACCCAATGGAGGAGAGGTATCTTTCTATTGTTCCACAGTGGATGTCATTGGAAGAGGATCTGACTTTTGCATAGTCTCCTTGGGAGATGGAGTTCTTGACCTTCTTGAATAAACCTGGGTTTTCTCTCCTGAGCTCTCCACATCAACTACTGAGGATCCACCTTATCTTTAGAAGTTTCTTGATCCTTCTTCTTAGAAGCCCTAGTTTTCCTTGTTCTTTTTGGATCTGGAGGAGTGTCTTCTTTTTCTGCCTTTTCAAGTTCCTCCTCTTCTGTAGACTTACCTATTTTCACAGCATGACTTCTCTTCTTCCCGTTAGGCATTCTTTTCTTTTCAGGCTCACTCTCCTTAGGACCTCTGATTCTAATTTTAAATGGTGAGCCTATCTTAGTTCTTCCCACAGAATCATCCTCCCCTGACTCCTCTGAAGTGGAATGAGCATTCAAATTTTCCATTAGATTAAAAGTACAAGGTACCTTCTCGCTCTCCAATTCCCATACTTTATATTTCAGCCATGACTTGGTAGATTTCAGAATGGGAGCCATCAATTCCTCCAACTTAGTTATTTCCTTTTCTGACCAGTTTATCTCTCCAATGGGCCTGCCTTTAACTAATTCAAATGCATGATCCTAGACTAAATTTCCATCATCTTCCAACTGATCAGGAATCAACTTGACATTGTACATTCTGATCACATCAGCTGGAAGTCTATAATATTTTTTCTTTCTCACCTCAAAATCATCCTTGCTATTCACCCAATAGTCCTCTAGATCATCCTTGTGGTGATATTATTTAGTGGCCTTCTTCTGTGCTTCACCAGTGATGTCAAAGCTTGCCCTCTTAGAATGGAAAGAAAACCCATGAGTGATCAAATCCTCCCCTGATGCATGAGCTGATTACATTGAAGGGAAAACCTCAGCTATACCAATTTTCAAAGGAAAATCCCCACCAAACCCTGTCTTGTGCTTCTCTCTTTTAACAACGGCATCAAAATCACTTATCTGTCGAATAACCTCCAAAGTATGACATGGTCAGTAGGATATCTTGGAAATTTGTATGGAGCAGTCGGACATCCATCAATTGTAACATAGGAGAAAGTAGGGAATTGTATAAACCAAGCTCCATATTTTTTTATCAGCTCCTTGGCTCCATAAAAAATTCTCACATGCTCTGTGTTCTGAAGCAACCTAGTGATATGCATAGTAAATGCATCATTTGTTCTTCTATAATTTGGATTTCCTAGATGCAACTCAGGGTATACCTCATAGATGACATCCTGTCCAAATGTTTCTTTTGGACTCAATCCCCTGTATGGATAAAATCTGGCAAGCACATATATCACATAAGATGACATAGTGAATTTATTTGTCTCCAACACATCTCTCAGCTGCCTGCCAATCATTGCACTAATAATCCCTACCCAATGGTAATTGATGACTTGCTCAATCTTGTTAATAACATGCACCATCCAATTCTCCAACGCTCCAGAACTCTTTAAGCCTACCACTCTGCTCAACAGTGTGATTGCATCACATATGTCTTGTCGGAACTTGATCCCTTGTAACTGTTTAGGCAGTTTGGAGAAATTAGATTTCAGATTTTCAAGCCAGGAATTGATCATCTATTGGGATTTGGTAGGCTCATCCTCATAGTAAGTCCTCACCAAGTCCATGTCCAAGGCACACACACATGGTAAATTTGGAATATCAAATGCCTGGGCAATGGAAACTAGATTAAAGTTTGTCAACACTCTTCCATCAGTGTTGACAATCCTCTGTGTATCAAAATCATAATGTCGGGCACATTCCAATATCAACTCATAGCATTGAACTACAGGAGGAAATCCGGCCACATGAGGCAGTCTAGATTTCACCATCCCCTTGGTCAAGATCGATAAATCTTTCTCAGCTAACCTTTCCTTGAACTCCTCATACCTCCATGCTCCTACATTGGTATCCGAGACCTCTAACCAAACTGAAGCTATCTTACTATCCGGCAACTAGCTTTTCACATCTAGCCTTAACTTTTCCGCATCTATAACCGAAGATCCCTCTATATCTCCCTTGGCCTTTCCTGCCGCTGCCTTACTCGATTCAGCCTGCATTCATAAAATAATCTCATGAGAATCCAATTATCATCCATATTTCAATCAAAGGTTAGCCTCAAAACCACATGAAATCATTAAGATAAATCATTAATCAACAATCTTGAAAATCTAGGAAAATGCAATAATCCAGGAAAATCCAGTTGGGGCAAAATTCAGAGAAATCTGACCCAGACGGACTCCTACTACCAAGACATCATTCATCAAATAAATCATTAAAACAGACAAAAGAGATGCATGATTATCATGAGATTCATTCATTTAGCAACAAGAAATCATCATCCAACATTTAATTCATTACCTCAATTTAAAAAATTCAAATCAAGTAAAAACAAGCAGAAAATCAAAAAAATTCGGACAGTCCGGATTTTCACGGGTAGCTCAAAATTCTGGGAACTCATCATACTTCACGGAAATGGAAAAATCTAAGAAAATTCGGGTGCACAAAAATTTCATGGACAGCTCGGAAACCCGATGACCGCTCAACGCACAGATCATTAATTGAATGGTCATACAAACCTCCCTATTCGGATCCAACAAACATAAACTCAATCCCAATAAACCAAATTTTGATTGCACTCTGATTTAAACCCCCAAAACTCTTAAGTGATCGATCTTTGCAATGAAATGATGATGCCCTAAAATTGGCAGCTAAACCTCCGCCATGAGAGCTAAAGCAAGCTCAAAATTCAGACACAGTCCTTCAAAATGATGACACTAGGGCGCACCAGGGTCTCAAGTGCTGCGAACGAGGTGGAGCTAGATGCAGGACATGAAGGTCGTGACCACTCCACCAAACATAACAAATCTGGGAAAACATACCGAAACCCTAATCCTCACAAAATATAGTAGATTACGCGCCGACAGGGTAGGGCCCTAACAAGAATACATAGTTATAGGGGAGTATGCGACATTCGATTGATAAACAAATGGATGCACAACCCAGGCACTAAAACCCATGAAAGGTGAGTCAAACCCTAATTCAATAAATACATGATCATGAAAACAAACAAGGGCTGACCCAAATAACCATCATTCAATAACCTGAAAGATTCAATCAAAGCGTAAACAAAATTGGAGGTCAACGATGACTTACCATGAATTAAATCCGAATGAACCTCAAGCCCAAGGAAGCCACTGCGAATCAGGGTGCCCTAGTGGCAAAAATATCAACACAGACGCTGAAGGAATCCACACTCGAGCAAAACCAAATCCAATGACCAAGGCTCAAAATGAACAATCCTAAGTGCCAGAGCATATGACAAATGAATAATGAAATCATGAAGAGCACTAAAAGCCTTTAAATTCACTCTCATTCACGCCAGAGAATACGTACCTCAAGCATTAATGGCTGACAAGACATATCAAGAAAATCCAGAAACTTGAAGCCAAAACAAAATTTCTAAAAAAACCAAGCCAGACCGACAATCTGGGTGAGCATGAATTCCATGGACGACGCACCCCCTGAGACTTCGACATAGTCCGGGAAAATCTGGGTAACTCAAAAAATCTTGGATTCATCCAAAAACCCGAACTTTGGAAAATCCGACAGTGACCAGACGATGGACCAGGACCCAAAAAAATTTGGGTGAGCCGAAAAATCCCAGACCCAGGGAAAAACCTGGACTTCCATTAAAAACCAAGTTTGATCAATTCAATCCTTAGGGTAAGACCAAGGCAAGCAAGACCAACATCCCAAGACCTTAAAAGGACAAATCCAATAAAAACCAAAGGTCCAAGAGACATCTGAAATCAGAAAAAGGGTCCCCACTCCAAGTGGGGCATGTGTGCAAAACTGCACAACAAATGGTGACTCCATTGGGGAAATGCTCTAGAGCATTTCGATGACAAACTGGAATCAAGAACCCAGAACTTATGGTTTCAACTCATCCATCTAGTCACCACCCACGGTTAAACCAAAGAACCCACAAGTCACCCAAACTTTCCTACACCAGGGTCGAAGTGTGTGCATATGCATTCATTACCCCCCTTTAGCTGCAAAAGAAACCAAACTTGGTCTAAACAGGCTACATAAAAATTCATACCCTAAAAGTAACCTGGATAGAGCCTCGCTGCCAGTCAGGCATTCATAGCCCTGGCGAGGTTATCGTTGTGATTCTCTTGAAAATATCTCTACTACCAGCTAGGCGTTTATAGCCCTGGTAGAGATATTTAGATTCCCCTGATGAGTTGAATTCAATCTTTTGATTTTTTATATTGTCTTTCTTTTTTTGATATTGCTCATCTTTTTGCTTATTTCTCTCTCTTTTCCTCTTTTTTTTAACTTGTGAACAGTGAAGTTCACACTCAGGGATGAGAACCATAGTGGCACTAGAGCAGAAAAAATATTTTTCACCTGTGCAAACTTCATAAGGACCTTCTGCAACCTCAGGAATTTTTAATATTCAAAATGTGAGACCCTAATGTATTCATGTTCAATCTGACTAAAAGACTCCTTGTCTTGAACACAAGGGTATGTGACATTGGGTAGAGAATTTATACCATGATGTTCAGGAAAGGTGATTAAAGTTTGAAAAGGAAATACTGAAAGCACCACACCTACTTTGTCACCACTGTCATACAAATGCAACAAGAGACCTCAGAAAGAGTAAGAACCAAGAGCAAGAGCAACGCAAACTAAAACAAAACAAGCCAAAGCAAACCTACTCTAACCAAAACAAAAAATAGGAAAGGCAATCTATTCTAACAAAGCAGACAATAGAAAGCAACCTAAACTAACTATATACAAAACAGGGAGCTGAAAATAGCTCAGGATTGGAAATAATGTTTCAAATACTGCCCATTAATAGGCAGTGAAATATCTTCCCCCGTGAGAGTCTTCAGACGGAAGGCATTATCTCCAAGTATTTCAGCAATCTGATATGGACCAAGCCATAGTTTATCAAACTTTCCATGGTCCCCTTTTCGATCATGAGGTTTATCCCAGTACAACACAAGGTCAGAAATCCTAAAGGCTTTGACCCTAGCTCTTCTGTCAAACCACCTCTTAACTACCCCTTGATGTTTGGCAAAGTTCTCAAGGGCATCATCTCGTTTCTCCTCAAGGTGTAGTAGCTCTGTCAACCTGGCCTCCCTTCTATCCCCCTCATCATAAAACTCATTAATAAATTACAAGGTTGGGATCTTGAGTTGAATAGGGAATACTAGTTCCAAACCATATACTAAGTGATAGGGAGATGTTCCGATGGATGACTTAAGCCTTATACGATCTACCCAAAGGGAAAACCAAAGCTGAGTGTGCCAGTCTTTTGGGTTCCTATCTAACAGCTTACGGATAACAGTCAATAAGTTCTTATTGGAAGATTCTATCAGGCCGTTACCCTGGGGATAGTAATTAGACGGAAAATTTATAATAATGCCATGATCAAAAGCCCAGTTTGAAAATTTTAAAGATGTGAAAGTAAGACCATTATCACAAACAACAGAAATAAGACATCCAAATCGGTTAATAATAGTTTATTCTAGAAAATAATCACTACCTCAGATGTACATTGCCTACAAGCGAAAGCCTTAGTCCACCTTGTGAAATAATCAGTAATGGTTAGAATGTACCTGTGTCCCGCAAAAGATGATGGGTTGATAGGACCTACAAAGTCCATACCCCACTGAGCAAAAGGTCTTACCTTAGTAACCGGTTGAAGTGGAAGTACTGCATACCTTTCCTTCGTTGCTGCAGTCTGGAAAGTGTGACAAGTCCTGACATGACGGTGAATGTCCTTAAACAATGTGGGCCAATAATACCCAACCCTTAATATCTGATTTGCTATGGCAATAGCAGAACCATGGCCAGTGCCATACTTTTTGTGAAATTCATTTATCACCCTTTCAGCTTCTTATTTCCCAAGACACCTCAAATAAATATCTTCATGATTTCTCTTGTACAGAACAACTCCCTTTAGCATGAAACCATCACTCTTCAGTTGCAGAGCTCTCCTCTGAACAACATTAAGATAGCTTGGGGATCGTTGGTTCAGCAAGTAATACACTATGTCATCATACTAGCCACCTGGGGAAACCTCCTCAAGATTATAATTCTGAATAGCTAGTTCAGGCCCCATTTCAGCCATAGTCTGAGTAAGTCCTTGTACTCTCACCAACTTCATGGGTTGGATCTTAATGTCATATTTTTGTAGCATTGTTACCCACTTAGCTCTACGCTCACCCAACTCATTCTACATCAACAATAATTTAACTGTAGGATCTGGGACAATTGCATAAACCTTATTCCTAAGGATATAATGTCAAAATTTCTTTACTGCTCTAACCAGGGCATATGCCTGCTTTTCTATACTTGGATATTTCAACTCAGCATCTTTTAATGGTGCACTCATAAAAAGAAATAGGATGCTCATTTCCCTCATTAGACTTCTGAGTCAATATTCTCGCACATGAATGATCCGAAGAAAATGAATAGATGTAAAAGGGCTTACTGTAATCGGGACTTGCCAATACTGGAGCATCAACAATGGCTCTTTTGATTTCTACAAATTCCTCCTTTTCTTCTGTAGTCCATTCAACTTTAGCATCTTGCTTCAACATTGCATTCAGTGGTTTAACGATTTCAGCAAATCCAATAATGAATTTCCTAACGAAGTTGATCTTTCCAAAGAAAGACTTCATCTCTTTTTTGCTAGCAGGTGGCTAAATCTTTAGTATGGCCTCCACTCTTTCTGGATCAATAGCAATTCCCTTTTTATATATGAAATGTCCCAGCAATTTCCCCTCTATCACTCCAAAAATGCACTTTTTAGGATTCAGGGATATGTCAAATTCCCTACACCTTTGAAACACTTTGCGCAAGTTAGAGATGTGGTCACCTTTGTTTTTGGAAAAGACAGTTAGATCATCCATATAAATAATAATGCACTTGCCTATGATATCTTTAAAGGCAATATCCATATCCCTCTGAAATGTAGCCCCAACATTGATGAGACCAAAAGGCATCCTCCTATAAGCAAAGGTACCCCATTTAGTTGTGAAAGTAGTCTTGTGCCTGTCCTCATACTGAACCATTATTTAGTTGTACTCTAAATAGCCGTCCAGAAAGGACATCATCTGAGAACCATTTACTACTTGAAGTACTTCATCCAATGAAGGGACTAGATAATTGTCCTTTTCTAATGATCTGTTTAGATTTTTGAAATCCACGCAAAGTCTAATTTCCCCATTCTTTTTTCTTACTAGGACTAGGTTCGCCACCCATGTTGAATGCCTGACAGAAATATAATTCTGGCAGACAATAATTTCTAAACTTTTTTCTGTATAACCGGTTCCAATAATGCATTAATTGGTCTCTGTCTCTGTCTGAAAGGCTTAGCCCCTGGCTTCAGTGGTATAGTATGAGTTATGATTGATGTATCATAAGTTTTCAGGTCTTCATAACTCTAGGCTACTATATCTAGAAAGCTATGCAATGCTTCAATTATTCCTTGTCTTTCCTCTGGAGTGCATACCTGGCCGATAAAAATGTTCTTAATATTATCTTCAGTTCCCATATTGTAAGTATCACACTGTCCACTGATAGATTTCTTTTTAGATTCTTGCTCCTGGTCTCTGATCTTGTCCAAATCAAAAATCTACTCCAACTGTACCATTCCCCTTGGAATAGTATTAGACTTCAAATTTATCACTCCTTCCAAATCCAGTTATACTTCCTGGAGTTCTGTTTCATCAATGATTTGGGAAGCGAAAACATCTATGTTGGTAATGAAATCCAGGATATGCTTATCATCCTCAAATACCTGAAAGTTAGTAACATTGTCTGGAACTGATGGCACAGCCTGGGTCATTTCTACAGTAAATTTTTTTAAGCCTAACAAAGATAGGGGCTGCAAAGTACTTGCTGCCTGGGCCAGAGAATCTACAGTTTGATTCTTCTGTCATGGTATCAGTTGAATATTGAAGGCATCAAATCCCTCAATGAGGTCCCATACTCTATGCCTATAATTAGTTATTCTCCTATCATGGCATGAATATTGTTTTCTTACTTGCTTAATTACCAGCTTAGAATCACCGAAAACTTGCAGAACCTTAACCTTTTTCTTGAGTGCAATAAGAAGTTTGTGAATCAATGCCTCATATTCTGCTACGTTATTGGTATAGTGAAATTGAATTCTATGGACTGAAAAGAAGGTCTTACCTTTTGGACTAATCAATTTGAAGCCTACTCCAACTCCATGCTTAGATTTAGATCCATCAAATCTGAGGGTCCAATATTCAGCAGTTGCATTCCTCTTCATCCTATCCTTTGGGTTATTACTACTAGAGGATTCCTCAGACGACATTACTTTCTTTCCTTTATAATCTTTTGGAAGGCTTTGCATGTCCATCTTGACTGCCAGGGTTGGATTTATGCATTTCTGTACTCATTTTACTGCTGCTTGGCATAAATAGCATTCCAACTCTGAATGGGAAGCATTGTGAACTCTACACCAGTTAGGTAAGAGTAACTCTTCGAAGTTTGTCTTCCTGCTGAGGTGAACCTAGTTTTCAATACACTAGCTAATGAATTCCTGGAAGTTATCCAGCAAGCTAATCTGATTATCCTCGAATTCATCCTCTTCCTTAATCGATCCTGTCAGAATAGTAGCATTGCAGGACTCCATTTCTGTATTAATAGACATCGAATGTAGCATCAATACCTCCTCTGAATCTGATTCCTCATAAGGAGTCGACAGCATATAATTTCTCATGCCTACTTCTGATATCAGAACTTCATTTGAAGTATTTTGATACTCCATAATCATATACTTCATTCTTGGTTCTCTCTCAATTCTAATCTGATTTGGCACCCCTTTCCAGGGAAGCCACATGTGGGAGTGATCAGTAGATACATATCCAGTTAGGGCCTTCATAAAATCTCTTCCCAGAATTAAGCCATACGCATCAGGGATATCAGCTACTTGAATATTGATAACCTGTTGGATTCTTGGGTCAGAAGCTACTTGCATGTGAATCATGTTTAATTCTCCCACTACATTTACTTTAGTTCTATCCAACTGGGTTACCTTCTTCTGGGAGTCAGCAGGTGTAATCCCTAAGGCTCTACATACTCCAAATGATATCACATTAGTAGAAGCACCAGAATCCAATAAACAATTATGTAAATTCTTACCAAATATGGACACAGAGATCAAGAATGGTGGGGTATCTGTCTTCTCCTGAAACAAAGTTGGCTGAGTATCTACCTGGTCCACTTGAGTCTTGTCTTTCTCCTTGCCTTTATCTTCAGGGGGAAAGTTAGTCTGATAGGCCTAGTTTTGTGTCTTCACAGCCTGAGAACCAATAACCTTGTTGACACCCTCACTAGAAGATTTATCCAAAGACACTGGATGTGCATCATAGGCACCTAGAACTGCATTCCTAATGGCTGGGGACCTTAGTAACTCAAACACTGAAAGATTTACCTTTAACTTCTTAAACTCCTCAGTAACATACAAAGCCATTTTCTCCTCACTTAAATTAGTGGGGATGCCTATGAGAGATTCCTCTGCCTTATCTTTACCTACCTGAACAATTTTTTCTTTCTGCGGGTCAGTCTAACCTTCTCTTTCCTTTGAAAGATACTACCTGGAAACATGTGGAAGGGGCAGATTATTTCTAGCATTTGGGTCTAGAGGGATATTAAAATTATTAGGAGGAATGGAAGTGGTGAAAGGACCCCCTTCCTGCGAGCATCTATGGGGCATATCTCTTAAATCATATCCTTTACTCTGCCTCTGGAACATCTGTACTTCTTCAACATAAGCCTCTTCCTAATCCAGGGGGCCATTATCATTTGTTTCCTCTTCATTGAATAATTGAGCCACCTCATCCCCATTGCAAATTTGATCTACTTTCTCCTCCTGGGAATCAGATTCCTCTTCTGGAACATTCTCTTCACCTGCTGGAAAAGGGGCATGATTTAGCACTAGCACAAGAGAGTCATAGGGGATGGAGGGAACAATTTCCTGACCATTTGCATTATTTTCCACTTCATACTGGAAAATAGAGGCTATAGTTTGAAATTCTGGACATTCTAACTCAAAATGTTGGCCTGTCTTGTGGAGCATACACCACCCTAACAGAGTAGCCTCAACCATATATACACCACTAGGTGGCTTGTTTTGACTGACTGGCTAATTAGCAGATTGGTTGACAGGTTGATCCAATGGAGTAGGGACCCCTCCATTATTAGGTCATGTATTCCACATCCTGTTATATCCCTGTGGTTACCTCCTATCAAATCCTGGCCCACTACCTTGTCCTCTATCGAAATTTTGTCTCCTATCATTATTGTACCCTCTATCATTATTGAATCATCTCTCATTGTTGTAACCTCTATCCTGATTATATCCTCTGTCATTGTTATACCCCCTTTCACTGTGTTGTCCTCTATCAAAAATTTTCCCCTGTGGATGTTCTCGGTTCTGATTGGATTGTAGATTTCTCTGAGCAGCTTGTAATTGGTTGTTTTGATTCCTTAGGTAAGTCACCTCTAGGTTTAACTTCTTTATCTGCTCAACCATTTCATCAACCCTATCTTTATTTGGATCTCCAAAAGGGATCTAGCTTGAATTACTCTGACGAGGAACAGACATTGTAGTAGATCCCATGGACTGATGCAACACTTCAGAATTCTGCAAGTAGGCAGGGAAACCAGTTGGCTGCTGCTGATACAAGGGCCGGTTAACTTGCTGCTGTGGGAAGTTCATTATAGGAGAGACCTGGCTCATGAGGGAACTAGGATGTGGCATTAAATGCAATTGAGGTATTGGATTCATGATTGGTGTATGATTGGCAAGTGCCTGATTCACTGCCTGAACCTGATTTGGATGTGCAACAGGTCCCAAAAAAGGCAATGGTCTAGCCAAATGTTGCCTTAAATTTGTGCTAAGCTTGACTGCTTCTGTATAAGCATCAACTAGGCGGGCTGGAGGATTAGGTCTCCATTTCAGGAAGGTTGCTGTAAGGATGTCCAATGATTCGTAATAAACTCCCAAGGCCGTAGCATCATCCAAGACATAAGGGTCTTGAAGTCTGGTATACGCATGGTGGAACCTATTATTGAAACTGGATATGGGTTCATTAACCTCTCTCTTGACTCTAATGAATTGCAAATATAATTCATTGGCACTAATAGGTATTTTGAACTTCTATAAGAAAGTAGTTTCAAAATCACTCCAATTAAGAATTGAACCAGATGGGAGGTAATTGTACCAGTAAAAAGCCTCCTCTCCCAATGAATAAGGGAATAACCTACATGCGACATCCTCATGAGAAATTCCTCTGTCTTTGAGATAGGTTTGAAAGATCCTGATATGCTCTAATGCAATCCTGTTTGGGTCATTAACATAAAATTTCGAACAGAAATGTTCAGGGTTCTTGGGCATAACATTGTAGGCATTAAAAAACAAGGGAGATGGATTATTAGCGAGGAAATCCATTGGTAGGGGTGGTGGTGGTGGTTGCAGTTGATTAATGATAGGCTGGGGTTGCTGAACAAGAACTGCCTCAGGGATGGGTATGGCTTCAACTTTTGGAAGTAAAGATGCGGATGATATTGGTGAAGGGATGGGTGATGATGATTCTTCCCTTTCTTGAGTCCTCCTTGAACTAGTGGGGAACTATAATTCCTGTAAATCCTCCTCTCCTGGGGTACATCTAGTACTTCTTCTATATCTCTCAGGAGAGATGGCATTTAAGAAACGATCCAATGAGCTCATTCAGGCCCTCCTTCTAGCACCAATCTGTTGATGGTGTTTTCTGCACAGCAACAACTCAGACAGAAAATGATATTCTATCTCTCTTGAAAAATAATCTTCAACAATAAACTGCTAAAAATCACCCCAAGGTCTCTCTAGTGTCAGGTCTTAACAATGCATAAACAACTCAGATAATATGTGAAAATGTTGGTAACTACAATCGGACCTTACTACAAGCACACTATATCTTTCTAATTTATCAAATTTTGCAATATTATGATCTCAAATCCTAAATCTAACTAAATAATAAAGAAATAGCAAAAGATGAGGGTGCAAGAGATATAATGAAATCTAAATTACTTCTAAGATGAACAATGCAAATGATAAATTCCTGGAATGGACCAATCTCAAATAACCAATTCTTGCTTAACCCACAATGCAATATCACAAGAAAGGTACAATCTTCTAAGGCATACAGATTTTCAAATCATAGAAATTCATCCACAATCGAACTAAGCACAAATAGATGTACGGTCCAGGTTGACTTCACCAGCCTACTACAATTAGATAATTACTGGGAGTATAGACCAGAGATTGCTACAGACATTCCAAGCATAAAACAATAAACATTATTCACCAAACTAATCTAATTCTAAATCTAACATCAAATCTTATATCTTCAAGCAATTTCAAAAGATGGAACAACATGAACCATGCAAGATAAACCAACACAAAATAATTCACCAAAAACCACAATGCCTCCAATTGTATTAGATCACCAAAATGTAGCAACAATTCTACTATTCTGTGTTACAGCATTTGCTTCAAAGAACTAACTGCTATCTCTACTACAAAATACTCTAGCTCTTTCTTAATCTAGCTTGTCTCTATTATCTGTCTCTAACCCCTTACAAATGAAGCACAAATGCCATTTATAGAGAACCCTCAAAACATGTCAACCCAGCCAACCATTTACAAATAAAATAGCCAAAACAAGTCGGCCTCAGGAATTTCAAAATAAGGCACACATTAAATGTCGATATATCATCAAGGTTAGCCAAAACACAATCCTCAATGCAATTTGGATCAACACATGCCCTATAATAATAGGGAAGCACAACTCACGAAATTGTCATTAACTACTGCCTCCCTTATCCTTGTTCTGATCCAATGACTCATGAACCCTCAAAAACACCTTACCCAACTCAGCAACAGGTGGCAAGGGTATAATTTTGAGCCGACATTCAATTGATCCAATTTCTTCCCTTAACCACTTGACCGTTTTATCCCAATCACCTTTATATGCCAGGTACTTATCCACCACAGCCAGATAAGTAGCCACATCATCTAATTGGTCACCTATCACAGAGTTTTCAATATCAGGGGCATAAACATCATGCCACCATTCCCTCAGTTGTTCTAAGCTCGAGTATTTAGGGGAAATCTTCCTCCTACCAGTCATTATCTCAAAGAAGGCGATGCATCCATCATAGACATTAGTTAAAACCCCATCCATCTGCTTCCTTTGTTTATAGATCTTCTTGATCATTTTCTGTCGGATTTGCAGGGCTTCAAACCATTCCCAAGGCTCATTAACCCTAGATAAAGGAAGGATTCCATCAACAACTAGCTGATCCTTACTATACTCCATGATTGCTTTAATTTTCTGCAATAAAAGATCAATATCGTCCTTGTCCTGAGATAAAACATGCTCTAATAAATCCTTAGCTCTTATTGCATCCTTTCCAATTGAAAGGATTTCCTTTATTGCATCATCTCCCTTGGTCTATACCTCCTTCAACCAATCTATTGTAGCCATGGTAGAAGATTTCATCTTTTATATTTCAGAAATGGTCTCCTTTGGCAAGAAACCAGCAGCAACAGAGGAGGATGGGTGAAAAGACTGCAAAGGATTCATTAAATCTTCTAAACATTTTCTAAGCCTTTCATTTTCCTTCTTTAATTCATGCTTTGACTGTGTTTCCTTCCTCAATCTACCAATGATCACTGCACTAGACACCTCATATTCTTCTATATCTTGCTCCATAGAAGTAGGCCCAAGATTGATAGTCTGTACATTATAATCTTTCCCCGTGACCTCATCTCTACTTTTATCAGCAGCAGGTGTAGCAATATGAATAACCCAGTTACTAGCTTCATGCCTTTTGATCTTTGAAACCACCTTGGCTGCCTTCTTTTTCTTACCCTTTCCAATCTTGGCCAACATTTCATCCCAGTCGAGAGGAGTGTCCTCAACAATCACCTGTTTTCTCTGGATTTCTTTATCTAGCCAATCCGGAACAGTAGGATCCACCCGGATTTCATCCTTCTTAACCTCTTCAAGAGATTGACCCACTGTCTCATCCTTTTCCTTTTCAGGAGACGGACCACCATTGTTTTCCAACTCTGGCTCCTCTTCTTGTAGGGGTGATGGAGTCTTAACAAGGACATCTTCTTTCTTAGGGGATCTGTTATCTTTTCTATTTGTAGGAGAATCATCATATTGTACCAATGGAGAAGGATGCATTTCCACACCTCCAACCTCAAGTTCAGTAGTTGTGCCATAAAGTTCTCCATCTTTAAATGGTTATGCTTCCTCACTGGTCTCATGCTCTTCATGAGTTGTCTGCTCAGGCATACCCAATGGAGGAGAGGTATCTTTCTGTTGTTCCACAGTGGACACCATTGGAAGAGGATCTGACTTTTGCATAGTCTCATTGGGAGATGGAGTTATTGACCTTCTTGAATAAACCTAGGTTTTCTCTCCTGAGCTCTCCACATCAACTACACGAGGATCCACCTTATCTTTAGAAGTTTCTTGATCCTTCTTAGAAGCCCTAGTTGTCCTTGTTCTTTTTTGCTCTAGAAGAGTGTCTTCTTTTTCCGCCTTTTCAAGTTCCTCCTCTTCTATAGACTTACCTATTTTCACAGCATGACTTCTCTTCTTCCCCTTAGGCTTTCTTTTCTTTTCAGGCTCACTCTCCTTAGGACCTCTGATTTTAATTTTAAAAGGTGAGCCTATCTTAGTTCTACCTGCAGAATCATCCTCCCCCAACTCCTCTGAAGTGGAATGAGCATTCAAATTTCCCATCAGATTGAAAGTACAAGGTACCTTCTCGCTCTCCAATTCCCATACTTTATGTTTTAGCCATGACTTGGTAGATTTCAGAATGGGATCCATCAATTCCTCCAACTCAGTTATTTCCTTTTCTGACCAGTTTATCTCTCCAATGGGCCTTCCTTTAACTGATTCAAATGCATGATCCTAGACTAAATTTCCATCATCTTCCAACTGATCAGGAATCAACTTGACATTGTACATTCTAATCACATCAGCTGGAAGCCTAGAATATCTTTTCTTTCTCACCTCAAAATCATCCTTGCTATTCACCCAGTAGTCCTCTAGATCATCCTTGTGGTGATATTCTTTAGTGGCCTTCTTTTGTGCTTCACCAATGATGTCAAAGCTTGCCCTCTTAGAATGGAAATAAAACCCATAAGTGATCAACTCCTCCCCTAATGCATGAGCTGATTGGATTGAAGGGAAAACCTCAACTATACCAATTTTGAAAGGAAAATCCCCACCAAACCCTGTCTTGTGCTTCTCTCTTTTAACAATGGCATCAAAATCACATATCTGTTGGGTAACCTCCAAAAGTATGACATGGCCGGTAGGATATCTTGGCAATCTGTATGGAGCAGTCAGACATCCATCAATTCTGACATAGGAGAAAGTAGGGAATTGTATAAACCAAGCTCCATATTTTTTGATCAGCTCCTTGGCTCCAAAAGAAATTCTCACATGCTCTGCATTCTGAAGCAACCTAGTGATATGCATAGTAAATACATCATTTGTTCTTCTATAATTTGGATTTCCTAGGTGCAACTCAGGGTATACCTCATAGATGACATCCTATCCAAATGTTCCTTTTGGACTCAATCCCCTATATGGATAAAATATGGCAAGCACATATATCACATAAGATGACATAGTGAATTTCTTTTTCTCCAACACATCTCTCAGCTGCCTATCAATCATTGCACTAATAATCCCTACCCAATGGCAATTGATGCCTTGCTCAATCTTGTTAATAACATGCACCATCCAATTCTCCAATGCTCCAGCACTCTTTAAGCCTGCCGCTCTGCTTAATAGTGTGATTGCATCATATATGTCTTGTCGGAACTTGATCCTGTGTAACTATTTAGGTAGTTTGGAGAAATGAGATTTCAGCTTTTCAAGCTAGGAATTGATCATCTGCTGGGCTTTAGTAGGCGCATCCTCATAGTATGTCCTCACCAAGTCCATGTCCAAGGCACACACACATGGTAATTCTGGCATATCAAATGCCTGGGCAATGGAATCTAGATTAAAGTTTGCCAACACTCTTCCATCAGTGTTGACAATCCTCTTTGTATCAAAATCATAATGTTGAGCACATTCCAATATCAACTCATAGCATTGAACTGTAGGAGGAAATCCGACCACATGAGCCAATCTGGATTTCACCATTCCCTTGGTCAAGATCGATAACTCTTTCTGAGCTAACCTTTCCTTGAACTCCTCATACCTCCATGCTCCTACATTGGTATCTGAGACTTCTAACCAAACTGAAGCTATCTTACTATCCGACAGCTAGCTTTTCACATCTAGCTTTAACTTTTTCGCATCTGTAACCGAAGATCCCTCTGTATCTCCCTTGGCCTTTACTGTTGCTGCCTTACTTGATTTAGCCTCCATTCATAAAATAACCTCATGAGAATCCAATTATCATCCATATTTCAATCAAAGGTTAGCCTCAAAACCACATGAAATCATTAAGATAAATCATTAATCAACAATCTTGAAAATCCAGGAAAATGTAGTAATCTAGGAAAATGAAATAATCCGAGAAAATCCAGTCGGGGCAGAATTCAGAGAAATCCGACCCAGACGGACTCCTGCTACCAAGACATCATTCATCAAATAAATCATCAAAACGGACAAAAGAGATGCATGATTATCATGAGATTCATTCATTTGGCAACAAGAAATCATCATCCAACATTTAATTCATTACCTTAATTTCAAAAATCCAAATCAAGTAAAAACAGGCAGAAAACCAAAAAAATCCAGACAGTCCGAATTTCCGTGGGTAGCTCAAAATTCTAGGAACTCATCATACTTCGTGGAAATGGCAAAATCCAGGAAAATCTCGGTGCACATAAATTTCGCGGACACCTTGGAAACCCAACGACCGCTCAACGCACAAATTATTAATCGAATGGTCATACAAACCTCCCTATTCGTATCCAACAAACATAAACTCAATCCCAATAAACCAAATTTTGATTGCACTCTGATTTAAACCCCCAAAACTCTTAAGTGATCGATCTTTGCAATGAAATGATGATGCCCTAAAATTGACAGCTAAAACTCTGCCATGAGAGCTAAAGCAAGCTTGAAATTCAAAAAAAAACCCTCAAAATGATGACACTAGGGCGCACCAGGGTTTCAAGTGCTACGAACGAGGTGGAGCTAGATGCAGGACATGAAGGTCGCAACCACTCCACCAAACTTAACAAATCCAGGCAAACATACCGAAACCCTAATCCTCACAAAATATAGCAGATTACGCACTAACAGGGTAGGGCCCTAACAAGAATACCTAGTTACAGGGGAGTACGTGACATTCGATTGATAAACAAAGGGATGCACAACGCAGGCACTAAAACCAGTGAAAGGTGAGTCAAACCCTAATTTGATAAATATGTGATCATGAAAAAAAACAAGGGCCGACCCAAATAACCATCATTCAATAACTTGAAAGATTCAATCAAAGCGCAAACAAAATGCGAGGTCAACGATGACTTACCATGAATTAAATTCGAATGAACCTCAAGCCCAAGGAAGTCACTACAAATCAGGGTTCCCTAGCGGTGAAAATATCAATATAGACGTTAAGGAATCCACACTCGAGCAAAACCAAATCCAACGACCAAGGCTCAAAATGAACAATCATAAGCGCTAGAGTAGATGAAAAATGAATAATGAAATCATGAAGATCACTAAAAGCCTTTAAATTCGCTCTCATTCACGCCAGAGAAGACATACCTCAAGCATTAATGGTTGACAAGACATATCAAGAAAATCCAAAAACTCGAGGCCCAAACGAAATTTTGGAAAAAACCAAGCCAAACTGACAATCTGGGTGAGCATGAATTCTGCGAATGAGGCACCCCCTGAGACTCCAACACAGTTCGAGAAAATCCGGGTGACCTGGAAAATCCCGGATTCATCCAAAAACCAGAACTTCAGAAAATCTAACAGTGACCAGACAATGGACTAGGACCAGGAAAAATCCGGGTGAGCTGGAAAATCCCAGACCTAGGGCAAAATTCGGACTTCCATTAAAAACCAAGTTTGATCAATTCAATCCTCGGGGTAAGACCAAGGCAAGCAAGACCAACATCCCAAGACCTTAAAAGGACAAATCCAATAAAAACCAAAGGTCCAAGAGACATCCAAAATCAGAAAAAGGGTCCCCACTCCAAGTGGGGCGTGTGTGCAAAATTGCATAACACCCAATAAGGCACTAGTCTCTACAATTTTCATTATTTAGTTTAATTCATTTTTTACATTTGTTAACTGAACATATTAGGTTTTAGTTTTAGTATTGCTATACAGTTTATACCAAATCAAGTTTTATTTGTCCACTCCCATCTGCCATTGTGGGAAAAACTCTTCAAAAGAGATAAACACAAGTTAAGTCTGCCTCACTCATATAGGTTCACCTGCCTCGGTCTAGCAACACCTGAAGAGTAGAAGGTCTAAACCATTTGACCTTGTCTATTATCAAGAGATTGGAAACCTCTTGAGGCATTTAGCCTGCGTTTTTGAGAGCTAACAGGTCAGATATAAAAAAAACATGTTTGAATAGGTGGCAATTGATCTTTAGGTTTGCATAATACATTTCCAATAAACCCTGATTCATTTTGTATTGAAAAGCCTATAGCTAAGGGTTTTGTGGTTTTGTGGTTTATTGAGTTTTTCTATTCCTGAAAGTTGAAGAATCTTAAGTTTGGAGACTTACTTAATAAACTTTTGAAGCTATTTGGTAATGTGGTGGTGTTTTAGGACTATCTCCTTTGAGAAAATAGCCTAATTGGGGCTCTTTACCAACGTATAGTTGAATTTTTCTAATGATTGTTTCAAAACAAGTGTATTTGATTTTGTGATATGTTATTATTGGCTAAAATGGGTCATTGGAATAGTACATGGATTTTGGAGTTTCAAAATGGTTTGCTTGATATACTCGCTTTTGTTGTATACCAAAGCTACTAGGGTTTAATGGTTGAATGCAAGAAAATGGGATTTCTATATAAACTAAGATATACGTGATGGGTATTAATTGGAACCTATTTAAATGGTGTTCTTAAAGGTGTCTAAATGTTTGGAAGAGGCTTTGAAGTCAAGTTTGTTATTTTTGATGTTTGAGTAAAGATAACTCAATGTGTAGGAATGGTGTCTTTGACTGCAAAAGGTAGAAGAACTGATGAATCTATATTGGTGAGTGAGTGTATTGGTTTATTTTAGTCAAAAGTATGATGATAATAGTACCTTGGGAATCTGATGATAGTTTAGAAAGAATTTTGCATGATTTGTGGTTATTTTCCTTGAAGAAGCAAATTGGTATGAAGAATGATATGGTGCATGTTTTGGTGTTTGGGTTCAGAGTCTACTAAGGAGATTATTGCTTTTTTTCCATCAAGATTAATGATAGAAAATGTGTTTGAAGATTGATCATGATATAGAATATTGATGAAGTGATTAGGCTTGTTGATGCCTTGTGAATAGCCAAAGAATTTGTTAGATTTTGTTGAGTAGATAAGTGAAATTGATGAAATGTATAGTGGATTTTGGTGATTTGTTTAATTTGATCTTCTCCATTAGAGATTGGGTTAGAAGTACCCTAATGTTGACTGGTTTTGGTAGATGCCCTTGCATCAATTATTATTAGAGCTAGTTGATTCTGATAAGTGTTGGAATTGTCTGCCTCAATCCCATAGGCTGAAACTTCTTGTGAGCAATTTCGATGAGACTGAGGAGATGTCTGGCCGATCTGCTAGTTGATCCTGGATTGTCACTATGACCTCCTGAATGTCTTGGTGATCAGCATCTGAAACCTTCGGCGTAACCTGGACTGTCAGAATGATGTCTCGACGATGATAGGAAGTCTTGCCGATATCGGCATGACCTTTGGTCTATTTGGCCGATGTGGTAATCGGTATGACTTGCTCCTATCAGTATGAAGTCTTGGCAACAGGAAGATGTCTCACCAATAGTCATACATATGGACTATGAACTCTTGGCGATGGGCATTTTGTCTCACCGATGCTATGGGATGTGTTTAGTATGACTCCTGGCGAAAGGTGATCTCAGAGTAACATGAAGGCATCAGTATGATCTCTTGGCGAAAGACAATAGTCTTGCCGATGGGAATACTCTTGTCTATGTGACTTGTGCACTTCGCTATGACCTCTCAGTGACAAATGAAGTCTTGCCAACGGGTGCTTTGGACATCGATATGACTCCTGAGCTCAATATGATGTTTCATCAACAACGGTAAGTTTGGCCGACAAAGCTACATGTGATCAGGTGTTTTTGGTGAGACTCCTAGCGAATGGAGTCATCGAAGAAACACAAGGACTTTGGTATGAAGTCTCAGCAAATGTGGAATGTCTAGCTGATGGTTGGACTCTTTGATATGACTTGAAGGAAACGGTATGATGTCTTGGCAAAGAGTGATTGTCTTACCAATGGGAATCCTGATGTAGGTATGACCTTTGAACTTCGGTATGATCTCTCAGCAAAGGACGATAGTCTTACCGACTGATGAACACTTCGGAATAACTTGTGGTCATCGGTATGATGTCTCATCGAATGGCGATTGTCTCACCGATGAGAAGGAACTTCGGTAAGATGTCTTGGTGACAAGGGGAAGTCTGAGTGATAGATTTCTAGACTCGGTATAATGTCTTGCCGATAATGAAGACTCTTGGCGATAATGACGATATCGGCTCTGTGGCATCGGGGAAACACAGTTAGTGTCTCACCGATATGGGACACAAGTTGATCGTTGTTGACCGTTTGGATGACTATCCTACGTGGTGTGACCTAGACGTATTATCTTCTATGCAAGGAAGTGGAAACATCTACGATGTTGAGCTGGATGATTCGATAGTTGTGATCCGATAGTTGGAAGCAAACCGATTCATAGAGGCCGTTGAGAATGAATGCATATATGTATGCATTAGACGTTCTGAAGAAGAGGTATAGAAAGAGCCAGTGAGAACAAGAGGAAAAAGAAGAACCAAGAGAACTAACAGAGAGGACTGTGTGGCTGGCTAAAAGGCCGAGGCCATGAGGTCAAAGGAGAAGAAGAGAGAAGTAGGGTTCTGCTGGAATCTCTTTTGATCATGGATCATGATTGATTTCTCTCATGTTGATCTGTACTGCTTTGTATCAATGCGAAGGTTGTATGGTATGATGGATTGATCAATTGCTACCAAGTTGTATCCAAAATGAACAAGATGTAATCTCTGAAAAGGCTATGAGCCTGAATTGTATTGTAACCTTCAATTGTTGAATAATACAATGGCTCGATCTTTGGAGTGTGGGGTTTTTTACCCAAATGGGTTTTCCCCACGTAAATCTTTGTGTTCTATTTTCTATCTTATCTTTCATCTATATTGGTTATGCTTCTAGAATCTATTATTGCATGATGTTGAATTTACATGTGCTTCTCTCAGAAGGTTTAATGTGGGAAATGAACTATGTTTGTTTCTGCTTTAGGACATAGTTGTACGTGTCTTTGAGGCAATCTAATCGAAATTAAAGATACCGAAGGCACTACTATTCTTGGAGGTTTCTCTGAGATGCCCTATATTTCCCTTACAATAAGTTGGTTAAGTTGTTGTTCATGTTGAGTTGTTAAGTTTGGTTGCAGGTGCTTGATCCATGTAAGTTGTAGAGAGAAGTTGTGTGTTTGTGTGAGTTTGTGTAGGTTAAGAAGACAACTTGGTTGCTAGCAAGAAAAGGAAAAAGAAGGTTGAGAGAAGTTGGAAGCAAGGAGGAACTTGTTTGGTTTGTTGAGTTGGTGTTGTGTTGCAGTAAGAAATAGAAGGATACTTGACTAAAAAAGAACTTGAGCTTGTAGCCTGAAGAGTATTCCACTGATGGGAGTAGATGAGAAGGTGAAAAGATGTAGAAAAGTTGGTCAGAGAAGTTCAAGGATCAATTGTGAAAGAAAGAGGAAATTTTGCAAGGACAATCCTATGTCCTTTTGAGGGAGAAAAGTGATTGTGAACCTAATGACAGAAAGAGAAAGGAAAGAGGCAAGAGAAGACAGATAAAGATATATGGAAAAGACAAAGTGAAGATTGTGATGAAGACAAAGCTGAAAGCAAGGAATTAAGATAGATGGATATTCAATAAAAAGAAAGAGGAAGCAGTCCAAGATAGATTTGAATTTGTTTTGCAGGTACAAGCAAAGTTGCTACAATAAGTTTCGAAGGGACTTAGAAAGGTTTTGTTGGTCGGTTGAATGGTGCAGGAGCACCTTGTTCTTTGAATGCCTCCAAAAGGAAAATTTGCATAAAAATGAAATTTCAACTGTGAAAGCATGTAAATATTTGTAAAAGGTCTATTTGAATGTGATTAAATGTCCATTTGGTCATTAGGAGGTGATTCAAGTCAATTTTCAAAAATGCTAAAAGCTGTAAAAGATGTATAAATTGCAAAACTTGCAAGAAATTGTAAAAAAAATACAAATGAATGTGAAGGGACAGTGGGAAAATAGAAGGTCATGTCGAGGAAGTTGAATAGATAATTGCTCAAACTAATATAAACAATAATATAAATCAAGGAAATACGAGGAAAAGACAATATTGAAGGTTGTAATCAATTTTAGAAATAAAGAATACCCTATTTTTCTAAAAATAACGCTTCTCTTGTGAATTTTCCATCTTTTCTTGGTTTTTTCAGCAACACCAAGTCTTATTTCCTTTTGCTTTGAGTCTAATAAGGTTTAAACACTTTTAATAAAGTAAGTTTGAGAGGGATCAAGTGAGATTAAGGGCTAGTTATAGACTTTTCTTATAACTATTATAACCCTTAAAAAAATAGGGTTTTGAGAGTCCTTTTGACTTTATACCACCATTCCACCCTAGGAGGTAGTTTGATCAGTGGAATGGGATTGTTTTAGGATGTTTTTTTTGTTTTTGTAAGTGTGTAGCTGTATGGAATTCCATGGTGCAAGGTTTTGATGTTGCTTTTAACAAAATTTTAGTGATTTTCCCTTGAAGTTGATGGTTACAAGTATGATAATGAAGATCCAACATGTATATAGGCTTGGTGTTGGTAAATTAAGCTTGTTTAGAAATAAACAAACATGTTTAAAGAGGTGGCAAATGATTTTGAGGTTTGCATCATACATTTCCAATAAACCCTCATTTAGTTTGTGTTGAAAAGTCTATAACTAAGGGTTTTGTGGTTTTGTGGTTTATTGAGTCTTTGTATTCCTGAAAGTTGAAGAATCTTAAGTTTGGAGACTTACTTAAGAATTTTTTGAATCTATTTGGTAATGTGGTGGTGTTTTAGGACTACCTCCTTTGAGAAAATATCCTAATTGGGGCTCTTTACCAATGTATAGTCGGATTTTTCTAATGATTGTTTCAAAACAAGTGTATTTGATTTTGTGATATGTTATTATTGGCTAAAATGGGTCCTTGGAATAGTAAATGGATTTTGGAGTTTCAAAATGGTTTTCTTGATATACTTTCTTTTGTTGTATACCAAAGCTACTAGGGTTTAATGGTTGAATGCAAGAAAATGGGATTTTTGTATAAACTAAGATATAGGTGGTGGGTATTGATTGCAACCTATTTAAATGGTGTTCTTAAAGGTTTCTAAATGTTTGGAAGAGGCTTTGAAGTCAAGTTTTTTATTTTTGTTGTTTGAGTAAAAATAATTCAATGTGTAGGAATGGTGTCTTTAACTGCAAAAGGTAGAAGAACTGATGGATCTATATTGGTGAGTGAGTGTATTGGTTTATTTTAGTCAAAAGTATGATGATAATAGTACCTTGGGAATTTGATGATAGTTTAGAAAGAAGTTTGCATGATTTGTGGTTATTTTCCTTGAAGAAGCAAATTGGTATGAAGAATGATATGGTGCTTGTTTCGGTGTTTGGGTTCAGAGTCTACTAAGAAGATTATTGCTTTGTTTCTGTCAAGATTAATAATGGAAAATTTGTTTGAAGATTGATAATGATATGGAATATTGATGAAGTGATTAGGCTTGTTGATGCCTTGTGAATAGCCAAAGAATTTGTTGAGTTTTGTGGAGTAGATAAGTGAATTTGATGAAATGTATAGTGGATTTTGGTGATTTGTTTAATTTGATCTTCTCCATTAGAGATTGGGTTAGAAGTACCCTGATGTTGACTAGTTTTGGTAGATTCCCTTGCATCAATTGGTATAAGAGCTAGTTGATTCTGATAAGTTGGTTAAGTTGTTGTTGATGTTGATTTGTTAAGTTTGGTTCCAGGTGCTTGATCCATGTAAGTTGTAGAGAGAAGTTGTGAGTTTGTGTAGGTTGAGAAGATAACTTCATTGCTAGAAAGAAAAGGAAAAAGAAGGTTGAGAGAAGTTGGAGGCAAGGAGGAACTTACTTGGTTTGTTGAGTTGTTGAGTTGGCGTTGTGTTGTAGTAAGAAATAGATGGATACTTGACTGAAAAAGAACTTGATCTTGCATCCTGAAGAGTATTCCACTGATGGGAGTAGATGAGAAGGTGAAAATATGTAGACAAGTTGGTTAGAGAAAGTTAAGGATGAATTGTGAAAGAAAGAGGAAATTTTGCAATGATATTCCTATGTCCTTTTGAGGGAGAAAAGTGATTGTGAACCTAATGACATAAAGAAAAAGGGAAGAGGCAAGAGAAGACACAGATAAAGATAGATGGAAAAGACAAAGTGAAGATGGTGATGAAGATAAAGCTGAAGGAAAGAAATTAAAATAGATGGATATTCAATAAAAAGAAAGAAGTAGTGCAAAATAGATTTGAATTTGTTTTGCAGGTACAAGCAAAGTTGCTACAATAAGTTTCCAAGGGACTTGGAAAGGTTTTGTTGGTCGGTTGTATGGTGCAGGAGCACCTTGTTCTTTGAATGCCTCCAAAAGGAAAATTTGGAAAAAAATGAAATTTCAAATGTGAAAGAATGTAAATATTTTTAAAAGGTCTATTCTAATGTAATTAAATGTCCATTTGGTCATTAGGAGGTGAGTCAAGTCAATTTTCAAAAATGCTAAAAGTTGTAAAAGATGTATAAATTGCAAAACTTGCAAGAAATTGTAAAAAAAATGCAAAGGAATGTGAAGGGATAGTGGGAAAATAGAAGGTCATGTCGAGGAAGTTGAATAGATAGTTACTCAAACTGATATAGACAGCGATATAAATCAAGGAAAGACAAGGAAAAGGCAGTATTGAAGGTTGTAAACAATTTTAGAAATAAAGAATACCCTATTTTTCTAAAAAATAACGCTTCTCTTGTGAATTTTCCATCTTTTCTTAGTCTATTCAGCAACACCAAGTCTTATTTCCTTTTTCTTTGAGTCTAATAAGGTTTAAATACTTTGAATAAAGTAAGTTTGAGAGGGATCAAGTGAGATTAAGGGCTAGTTATAGACTTTTCTTATAACCATTATAACCCATAAAAAATAGGGTTTTGAGAGTCCTTTAGACTTCATACCACCATTCCATCCCAGGAAGTAGTTTGATCAGTGGAATGGGATTGTTTTAGGGTGTCTTTTTGGTTTTTGTACATGTGCAGGTGCAGGTAATTCCATGCTGCAAGGTTTTGATATTGCTTTTAACAAAATTTCAGTGATTTTCCCTTGAAGTTGATGGTTACAAGTATGATAATGAAGATACAACATGTATATAGGCTTGGTGTTGGTAAATTAAGCTTGTTCAGACATAAACAAACATGTTTGAAGAGGTGGCAAGTGATTTTGAGGTTTGCATCATACATTTCCAATAAACCCTCATTCATTTTGTGTTGAAAAGTCTATAACTAAGGGTTTTGTGGTTTTGTGGTTTATTGAGTCTTTCTATTCCTGAAATTTGAAGAATCTTAAAATTGGAGACTTAATTAAGAAAATTTTGAATCTATTTGGTAAATTGGTGGTGTTTTAGGACTACCTCCTTTGATAAAATGGCCTAATTAGGGCTCTTTACCAACGTACATTCATATTTTTCTAATGATTGTTTCAAAACAAGTGTTTTGATTTTGTGATATGTTATTATTGGCTAAAATGGGTCCCTGGAATAGTAAATGGATTTTGGAGTTTCACAATTGTTTGCTTGATATACCCACTTTTGTTGTATACCAAAGCTACTAGGGTTTAATGGTTGAATGCAATAAAATGGGAATTATGTATAAACTAAGATATAGGTGATGGGTATTGATTGGAACCTATTTAAATGGTGTTCTTAAAGGTTCCTAAATGTTTCGAAGAGGATTTGAAGGAAATTTTGTTATTTTTTATTTTTGAGTAAAGATAATTCAATGTGTAGGAATGGTGTCTTTGACTGCACAAGGTAGAAGAACTGACGGATCTGTATTGGTGAGTGTATTGGTTTTTTTTAGTCAAAAGTATGATGATAATAGTACCTTGGGAATCTTATCATAGTTTAGAAATAAGTTTGCATGATTTGTGGTTATTTTCCTTGAAGAAGCAAATTGGTATGAAGAATGATATGGTGCATGTTTTGGTGTTTGGGTTCAGAGTCTACTAAGCAAATTATTGCTTTGTTTCTATCAAGATTAATGATGGAAATTTTTTTTGAAGATTGATCATGATATGGAATACTTATGAATTGATTATGCTTGTTGATGCCTTATGAATATCCAAAGAATTTGTTGGATTTTGTTGAGTAGATAAGTGAAATTGATGAAATGTATAGTGGATTTTGGTGATTTGTTTAATTTGATCTTCTCCATTAGAGATTGGGTCATACGTACCCTAATTTTGACTGGTTTTGGTACATTCTCTTGCATCACATACATAGTGTGTGTGTTTGTATGTAACACACCACCACAAAACCCCAGAGGACAACATGCTACAATGCTAAAAAAATGGAACAATTTTTTTTTGTCTAAAAATGAATGCAACATACTATGATTGCAGAACATATGTTAACATGAATCTACAAGTAAGTCCTCTAAGGTTCCATGACTACACTACTATCAATCCATTAACCAAGCTAACAAGAATTAATCCATTAAACGTGATTTTTATAGCATTAAAGAGTTCATTAATTCCATCACATTAAATGTTCCACCAATAGGTAATATCCATAACATGTCATCAATGTAACAACATCCAAGATCAATTCAATTAACTAACATATGCAATGAACATTATTTACATTTATCATTATAAGAGAGAATTCATCAAGTTAGTTACATCATTACAACTCGAAAAACATTTTTTCCTCGTATACAAGTGAGGAGAGTACATCAGAAATATAATATATGATACAATTGATTACAATTCAATACAAGTACAAGAAAGGTAGTCCTCTCAAGTTTGGAACAATGCAAGATTCCATGACACCAAGTATAACTGCCACACGAATAATCCATAGCAAGGAAACCCAATGGAGGAATAAGCACAATCCACCCAACCATGTGGAACCCTAAGGTCCACCCCCTATACTAGGAGATAACACAAGGTCCCACAATAACAACTAGTCAAACAAGAAGACAATAGGCTAACATAAACAAGGGCTAAACATGACTTCAATACAACACCACTAACAATACCAACATCCCATATAACACTAACATCGCTTTTAGAGGCATACACATAACAAGAGGAGAACATACAATTAGGGAATGCTAGACTGCAATAGGAAGAGTGTCATCGAATGGTCCTGACATAGGTTGTCTTGGTAGTCTCTCACTAGACCCCGACCCCCATCTATGGTTGTCCTAGCAACCTCTCACTAGGTCTCAGACCCATAGGGTGACACATGTGGAACCAAAATTCTTTTTGTAGGGACAAGGAAGTTGGTCTAGCCATCTAGGCCTTCTCAACCCATCCTTAGTCTAAACGAGCACTACAGGCATGGGTGAGGCATCCAATTATCTTATTTAATGTGAATTCTACCCATTACCCCTAATTCATTATTAACTTATCACTAGATTAAGAAACTCTCCAATGGGTTGTACTGGACACCACTTTGGGTTTCATCCCCCATTGAGAGCCACTCCCCTTTCTTGCAACTAGAAGACCCTACACAACAAGGTACAAACCATTTTGCACACTTATCAAGTTCACATGAATCCCACACATAGAGCAAGGCATAGACCATCTTGCTCACAAATCACATTCACAAGAATGAATAAATAGTGAAAGGCATAGACCTTCATGCACACATAACATGATCACATAAAGCTATAGGAAGTGCAAGGAATTGAGCCCCTTGCTCACAACTCAATCATGACCAAACCATTTCAAGGTGAAACCAAAAAAGAACCATTCATACAAAGTACACCCTTCCAAACCTCTGGAAGCTAACCTCAAATTATTTTGCATAAAATACTCCCTCTCAAACCAAACACAAAGCCTCATACAAGCAACCAATTATAATAAAGTATTCTTGAATTACATGGTGGAATTTACCATTCGGCTATTAAGTAATTATAATAAAAATCAATGTTTCTTAATTACCAAAGTGAATAATCTAATTTCCTCATTTAACAAGTCTTCCAAATTATTTAAATATATTATAAATCAATTCTACAAAAATATATCCCCAAATATTCATATACATATAAAGATATTTATATATATATAAATATATAACTGTTTATGTAATAATGGATCAAATTATTGTGTGGCCTTTATATATATATCTACATTCATTTAAAAACATATAGCCATTTATATATGTATACTCTCATACAAAAACATACATACATATATATATATATCAATAAAATAGAATGTCGACAAAAGCTCGTGTTCCAATTTACTAATGTAAAGTACAAAAACTAAAATTCTAACATGTTGAACTTTTGCTAAATGGCGAATTCACCAAATTCCATTTATAAAACATAAGATTTGAAAGCTTCATATTCGTCATTTCTCAATATTACATAATCTACATCGAATACCCACATAAGACATTAGATTCCAAACTATTTGGTAATTTCCTCCAATCCATGCTTAGGAAAATGATTCAAATTCTAATTAGAGTAAAGCAAGAGACAATATCGAATGCAGCATGTTAAGTCACAATATTGAAAATGGAAGAAAAAATGCCATATAAAGAGAGGCTACCGAAATGCCAAGGTAAAGGATATAATTCAACTTCCAAACACATAAAATACCCATCAAAATCAACACATATCTCATAAATAAGTTTAGTTAAAATAGAAATTAGTTATTCAAAATAGAAATTAGTTTAATCAAAACTAAGGAAAGTGCATGCATAGTGTAAACCAAGAAAATGTAGAGCATTGGATCATGTAAAGTACAAGGAGGGAGGTGAACATAATAAATATCGAATTATATAGTGTTCAATGCTAGTTCAGTTAACCAAACAAATACCAAAATAGGCTCTAAAAATAAATTGAAGGATCTCAATAACCAAAAGTATGGCATAGGGGAGAAGAATCCGCAAATACATGAAATCAAATTCCATCATAACAAAACCATCAACAAGAAATCCATACATAATCAATACCAAACATAAGGAGTGGCACTTCGAATTTTAACCAAAGCAAGTTTCCATCAATTAACAAGAAAACAACATAAAAATTAAGTTCCTAACATAGCGAATAAAGGCCAATTTAAGCATAGAACAAAGGTTAAGCCCGATGCATCCAAATATAGCCCACAGACTAAAAAAAATTGGCGCAAGGAAGTAAGGTGGACATCAATAGTAATTATGCATTGCAAGAACCACAAATGAAAGCCAAGTGAATATCATGTTCAATGCTTTTATAGGCTTTGAGTACCAAATAAGTCGAACCTCAATATACAACTCATGTAATAAATCCCATTCTTTTACCAATAGCAATATATAGAAATTGAACTTGATGAGGGCCACACTGCCTAAAAATCACATAAATCACAACAGATACCAACACAAAAGATGTGAGACAAAAAAAGAATCACTTTCAATTATTTTTAGAAAATGAAATTATAGATTCAAAGCTTACATGCTACATCCTCATGGGCTTGATTCATTACAACAAAATCAACTTTGAAAAGAAAATACACTATTCAAAGCCACAATCTGCACTATCAGGGCCACCTCCTACAACCCCCACTTAACCCTTTTTATTTTCCCTAATAACCACCCTAAAATATTCTATAAATTTCAAATTTCCCCTTTTGTTTTGCTGCCAAAAGTCCTACCATTTGATTTCTGGCCTAGGAAGAATTTTTTATAAAATTCACTTTTTTGAGGACCAACTTTGCGAGGCCATAACTTTTGATCCGGGTGTCCGATTTTCTATTATTGCATATTGTTGGAAAGCTCTCGATGATCTCTATAACAAATGAGTTGACCATAGGTTGGTTCAGCTACTTTTTGAGCTATTTCGAGGCCTCTAAAGTTTTATATCTAAATTTGAAGCTACATTGAAGAAATTTCTAAGGACATAAACTTTAATTTCTCCCAAACCGTGTAGGGATTGATGTGATTTTTTCATGACTGGAAATGTTTTTCAGCTCTGCTCCTTTGGGTAAATTTTCACATCCGTATGATCCCATTTAGGCCGACTTACTAAAAATAGTAAGTGCCCATTTTTTGCTATTTTTGATGCCTAGCTGTCTTATACCCCATACGTGCCATCATGGGACTCAAAACAACTAAAGAAAATGAAGAAAATATTTTTTTAGGTGATGCAATATTGCCCTACATCATTGGATTCTCCTGCATTAGACACCCAGGGTAAATTGAAAAGTGACCCTATCACTTCTCAAGAGTTAGAGGGAAACCAAGATGATTAACCTCAACCTTAGATAACCATGATGAATCTTCAACAGGTCTTCCTCTCCATTTCACCAAGTACTCTGCATATTCTTTGTTTCTTGTGCTTCTACCCACACAACTATCCAAGATTTATTCTATCTCTTCCTTCTCTGAAGTAGGTGCTGAAATTTTCAACAGTTCATTTATCAACCCCTCCTCTATATCACCTTCATGATACTCTGTCAAATCAGCAATGTTGAACACATGAGAAATGTTTATTCCACTAGGTAGCTCTACCTCATAAGCATTTCTTGAATCATTCTTCTTCAAGATCTTGCATGGTTCAAACTTCTTCATCTTTTACTTGTTGTATGTACAAACTAGAAACCTTTCCTTTCACAAATGAACCATGACTTCATCTCCTACTTGGAACTCCTTATACCTCCTTTTCTATTCTTCCCAAGCCTTATATTGTGAGTTCATCTTATTGATATGTTTCTTCACCTCTTCATGCAAATTCTTCAGGTGCTCAGCAAAATCTTCAACCTCATCACTACTCTTCTCCCCCTTATCCATCTTTCTCATTTCAAAAGTAGTTCTTAGCCTACTCCCATATACAATCTAGAATGGCGATTTACCAGTGCTCCTATTGATAGAATTATTATAAGAAAATTTTTCCTGTGGTATAATCAAATCCCATCCCTTGGGATTATCTCCAACTAAGCATCTTAGAAGGTTTCCCAAACTCCTATTCACCACCTCTTTTTTTCCATCAGTCTATGGATGGTGTACATAACTAAACTTCAAATATTTCTTCAACTTCTTCCATAACATCCTCCAAAAATAACCAACAAATTTGGTATCTCTATTTGAAACTATACTCTTTGGTAGACCATGTAGTCTCACCACCTCTTTGAAAAGCATCTCTACAACATGAATAACATCACTAGTCTTATAACATGGAATGAAATGTGCCATCTTTGAAAATATATCCACCACCACAAATATGGAATCATGCCCTCTCTATGTCCTTAGCAATCCAAGAACAAAATCCATGCTAATATCCTCCCATGGCCTCTCAATTATAGGTAATGAATGATACAATCCAGTATTCTGACTTGTTCCTTTGGCCATCTAACATACTCTGCAAATTTGTACAAATTTCTTCACATCTTGTTGTAACTATGGCCAATAATAATTCTCATTGACAAAATCAATGGTCTTATCTCGACCAAAATGTCCAATCAATCCTCCACTATGCTTCTCCTTGATTAGATTCTTTCTCATAGAACTCCTTGGAATGCACAATTGGCTTCCTCTAAACAACATCCCATCTTGGTAAATAAATCCAACCATTTCATCCTATCCAATGTAATAGGCTCCAAACAAGCTTTCCAAAGATTCTAGAAAGTTTGGATCTTCAAGATACAAACTCTTGAGTTCATTGAACCCAACAACCTCTATATTCACTTTTATCAACAAATTTTGTGATGTAACCTAGGTTGTCAAACCTCTCACTTTACCAATTCAAAGGTCTCCAAATCACATCTCTACTCTCAAACTCAACTTGGCCTTATTGATGGGTGTTTTTAGTACTTCTCAACATAGGTAATGCATAAGTGCATCACCTCTCTTGAAAGGTAGAAATTTGAAAACAAGTTCCAGATTACTACCCCAAGGTCTCTCAGGTGTCAGGTTATGACAATGCTTGGAATATCTCAGTTGGTTCATGTGATTTTGCAAGTAATCAGAGGACAGCCTTACGTAAGTCAAGTTGGAAGGGAATTGGTTCTTCAAATGGAGTTCCTAAGGTGTTAGAGTTTATGTGCAATTGTTGCAAGTTCCAAACAGTAGGCCAAAACTCCACTTTATCATTAGATTTGGCTTTACAATGATTCCTGAACTTTGCATAAATTATTATTCAAAAGAAAGTTCAAAAAGGAAGGGGAAGAGGGAAGTTCCTAGACCTGAAGCTACCAATGAACAATGATAATGGAGGATGCTACAGTGGAAATCCTTCCTAAAACTAAGTTCCACTTAACCAAATCAACCCACAGTCTCATGAAACTAGTGCAATCTTCTAAGGTCTACAAATTTTCAACCATTCATTCACCATAAAGCATGAATAAAAGATAGAATTTAAGTGCAACATTCAATTCATGTTCAGACTAGCTTTACACTGCTATTTATCATTAATAAATAACAAAAAACATGAACAAGGAAGGGTATCAACACAACAAAATTCTTTAGCATCAATGAGAAACACTAACTAATCTAGTAAACCATGCTAAATACATAGAAGAATAAATTAAATCTACTCAAATCTACTAACTATGAGGAGAAGAATCATGAAACATGATTGAAACTCAAGAATCCACCCAAAAGAGAAATGAATTTCTATTAGAATTTCAGCAACGTGTCTTTACAACAACTCAACTTCTCTTTGAAAATGAGAGGAGACCCCCTATTTATATTTTTCAAAAATAAAAATTAATGGAAAAGATTCAATCTCATTATGTGGCCAAGATTCACTACAAATTAGGGTTTCACCTACCCCATAATATTTTACAATTTAAAATTGCATCTGTCTTTTAGCCTATTTTGTCTTCTAGTGTTTGGCATTGTAGCACTTTTGTCCTCTAGCTAATTTCCTTTTTTCGTAGCTACAGAGTGAGGAACTCATCATCTATGACTAGATTCCCTTCATTCTTCTTCATAGTTGCATACCCTATGAACTTGTCGATCAACACCTAAAGTTTACTCCACTCCATTATGTCAGATTGGAGCACCTAGAACTTTAACTTTCTGGATCTGCTAGTAATCAAGTCCCAATCCTTGTCACATTTTGGTGTATTCTTGATCATTTTCTTTGATTGGGAAAAGGCTCAAGCAGTAAAATCTATAAAATACGGCATGAGTGTATAGGTGGCCCCATTCTCCATCTTCTTATTGAAATATGGCCTCTAGGGATCCAGCTCAATGACAGGCATGTCATAATCTGTCATTAGCTTCAAATACTCCTCACAGGCCACTCAATATTCTTTGACCCTATCTAGGTCGAGCTCCACTTCATGGAGCACCCACTCCAAGATTTCTCTCCTATGATCAAGGCCCAATTTCCATGTCTCAATGAGCCAATGGTCATCCTTTACCAGTGCTAGCTCCTTTTCCCAGGTTCTATTGGGCATCTTGAGGATAGCCTCAAGTTTAGGGTACGTAATTCTATACAACTCTGGGAAATCAGTACAAAATTTCATCATGCCTTCGAGCTTCTTTTGTACCTCCCAAAACTTATTTGTTGTTCAGACAGTGTGGCCAATGCCTATATCCTGGTTGTAGACTACTTGTTGGAAACAGTCTTCAGTGGCCTTAGTCTAGTTTTTCCTCCTCACTAATTTGCTAATATGATCCTTAGAAGGAAATAGAGGAGTGGTCGATGATGTTGTGGGCAGCTCTTCAATGGAAGACCATTGTTGTATGTAGGCCATAAGGTCTACCACCTCTACTTTCAATTCCTCTTTGGAGGACTGGTCCTTATTCATCTGGTGCACAATAGTGGCAACGAACCCCTGGAGATGATCAATTTTCTACTCCCTAGTGGTTGTCCCTAGGTCAATAGTGGAGATATTGTGGCAGAATCCTTCTCTCTTATCCATCACTAGAGTAGCTATTTGTATGGTCCTTGATCCCGATGCATCCATCATGATATGGGATCTAACCCTTGGTTTTTTTTTCTTTCTTTGCTCCTATCTGAGCTCATGCTAAGATGGCTTCTAGCATCTCTTTGGGATCCATAAGGATAGGGGCCTTCTTCTGTAATTGTTTCTCTAGCCATTCAGGCATTTGAGATCCTTCTTTTGGTGATTTGTGATCACCTTCCTCTCTTTGGATATGTTGGATCTCTCTTTCTTTGTGACCTAAGACCTCTTGTTCTATTTTCTCTTTATCTTCTTCATTTGAGTCCTAGATAAATATAGCCTTTTCTTCTTGTGACTCAGTGGTGACTATATTTTCTTTGGGGTCATCTTCTCTTTCAAATTTCTTGTCTTCTTCCTCTTTCCCATGCTCTGCATGATGTTTTTCTTTTCAGCTTCTTCTTGTTCAACCTTTTCTTTAGGCTTATCTTCTTCTTGAGCATTATCTTCTTTCTTTTCTTCTTCTTCCCCTGTAAGAGGCTTTTCTTCATCATGACCAAGGCTCTTATCTTGTTCCCTGGTTGGAGGCTTTGTAGTTACCTCCATTTCTTCATTTGTCTCTTTCTTTTCATCAGAGGACTATCTTTCAACCTCCTCTCCAACATCCTTGAGTTGCTTGGCAAATTCCTCCTTGAGTTCTTGGTCGGAGGTTTCCACGATGTATTTTGCGCTAGGGTCTTCAATTTCTTCCTCAGAGGATTGTGTCTCCTCGTCTCCATGTACCACTTCATCAATGACTAAGTGTTGATGCTCTAGATGCTCATGGTAGTCATCAGATTCCTCATCCATTACTTTGGATGCCTCCCTCTCCTACCTTTCTAGTTCTTCAGAAATTTTCATCATTTCCTCCATCTTGGGTGGTTTTGTTTGAGGAGGGATAGGGAGGCCAGCAATGACTTGGGCTAAGGTAGCCTACACCATGAGGTTCATTAACACTCCAAAAATCTCCATAGGTATATTTTTCATATGTCGAGCAAAGGCTTCTATGAGCATGAGGGTAGGCATTATTGTTGTAGAGGCCAAAGGAACTACAATGGATGGTGACATCGAGGAGGATGAGAGTAGAGAAGTGGTGGTAGAAGAAGAATCCCTCACCATAATGGGTGTAGTAGGTGAGGTAGAGGCAAGGTGAACTGAGATGTCCACCGTGGGTGGAGAGGAAGTGAGTAGTGCTTGAGAAGCTAGCGGAGGAGTGATAGAAGTAGCAATGGCGGTGGCAACAAGAGCAAAGGTGGTGAGTGGAGACTTTGGGGGCTCGACCTCTTCTTCCTCTCCCTCATGGAGTGTATCCTCTTGAATTTTGGGAATTTCAGTGAATCTTCCTGATTTCTTTGCTTTCTTTGAGGGCTCACCCTCTAATTCCTTTCTTGAATATACCTTATGTTTAGGTTGGCATTCTACTACTTCTTTCCTTTTCTTTGACCTAGTGGTGGGAGGAGATGTGGGAGTCTCTCCAGATGAGGAAGCAATAGTCTGACTATCAGTTTCACTTTTGAGATCATCTTCAAGCTCACCATAAGTTAGAGTTGCTCCTTGGAGCTTTAGCTAAGCAATTTTCTCATCAATCCACTGCTTTGTCTAGTTCTCTATTAGTTTTGTTAAAATGTTGAGGTCACTGACCTCTTCCTCATTCCAGTCGATCAAGGGAAAATTGTAGGTTGGCAACAACATTAAATCTCAAATCTATGATGGTATTTTCATCCTCCACAACTCGATCTTGCACTGGGAACAATTTGACTATTTTAACAAAGTATGTTGTCATAGACATGTAGTGTGTCATGCACACTTCTTTGTCATCTTTGTAGTTTTCCCAAAATTCTTCAACACTGTGTAAGTGAGCATATTCCTTCCCAACCATATTTTTTAGTTTTCCATATGGATCCATCCTTGGTTGAGTAGTGTAGAGCTCCAAGTTATATTCATTGATCTCTTTATCAGAGTATTCCACACATTGGGATGTGGGAATTGCATACATACCCTAGCCGAATGTGAGAGGATAAGGAATGACCGGCCAGTGTTTGTCACTTAGAAAAGTATGTGTATGTTGTAGCTTCCTAGAGACTTCTAGCAATATCATCTAATCATTCGTATACCGAGGTATCTTATATGGCATCATAAAGAAGCCCTCAGTTTTGATGTAGGTGAATTTTGGAAATTGGATCAATAAGAATCCAAATTGGCGAATGAAGGCATTGGCACTATGAGTGACCCTCCTTTCAAAGTCTCTTTTGAGAAGTCTAATGATGTGCCTAATAAAGGCATCATTTACCCTACAATAATCTTTCTTGAAATTGCGGTACTGAAGCTAGGGATGCCTATCATAGACTTTCAACTCTCTCCTTGGTGCTAGGTTTTGTGCCACAAATAGTCCTCTATATGGAGCTTGGTCAGCCAGAAGATAGAATAAATAAGAAGTCATGTAGAACTGTGAGGTCTTCTTAACTACGATGAACTGTTGGTGTAGATTCTCATTGATTATCCTCGCCCAGTGAAATTTAGTTTCTCAGATGATTTCTTCTATGAAATAGAACATCCACTCTCAGAAATAGGCCATAGTAGAAATACCCATGACTCTACTCAACAAAGTTACCAATTCATGGTAATTCTCCTAGAAGTAACTTCTAAATAGCTCCTGGGGTACCTTATTTGCACTACCTCTCTTCTCTTTCAACCAGTATTGATTAATTAGCTTCTTGCATTTAAGAGGGTTCGTTTTCCACATGTTTTTTGCATACTCTTTGGTAACTTCATCCATAGGGTCAAAGTTGGGGATGTGAAATGTTCTCCCTATGGACTTGGCAAATAGGTTAGCCAATACTTTGCCATCTTTATCCACAATCCTTCTAGTTTTCTCTTAATAGGCCTCTCTATGGGCCATCACCAGCTCTGAAGCCACAAGTGCAGGAGGTAAATCAGTGGCCTTGGCCAAACCACTCTTTCTAATCTTCTTTACATTTTCCATGGTAGGGTTTACAATGACTCTCTACTTGAATTTATCAATATCAATGTGCCCCAGGTTTGTTTCTAAGACTGTATCCCATTTTGTGGTAACCTTGGAGTTGAGGTCTGCTCCTTGAAATTTGTACTTCATCTAGTCTTTATCATCCTCACCCTTCAATGCTTTGGTGGTTTTCTTCCCCTTTTCCTTCTCTGTACAAATGCCCCCAAAGGTCCTGCAGATGATTCCATAAATCCTGCAAGTAAAGGAGAAATAGGCATAGTCATGTGCAAAACAAGGGGAGCATTAGTGAAATCCTATGAAATCCATGTTAGATCAAGTAATTTATCATTTAAAGATCATAACATTCCTTTTAGATCATCATTTTCCTCTTGTTTGACGAAGATATGGCAATGCGGGCCCAGGGGTGTAGGTTTCCCTAGGTTGGCAGCCATTTTGAAGGGAGCTGCAGACAGACAACAAAGAGGGCACAACGACCCGCATGTAGGAACCCACATCAAGATTTTTGCATTGTGAAGGGGCCCACCAGAGTATCAAGTCACTTGGACACATGGGTTTGACCATTTATGAGGTATTGGAAGTGATAAATCAATCATTTAGGCATGCAGGTCTAAGGGTTGTAGGTGCAGGGAGGTATCTTGGCCATTAGGGACTTCACCATTTGAAATAGTGGTGGCAAGGAAAAATATCGCAGATGGTGTTCCATGATGTGGGACTCACATTCAGTGAATGTGGTGTTAGTTCAACTTTAAATTTTAGTTTGTTTAATATGGTGTAGGTGAGGAACCATGAGAAGACTTTGGATGATGGTCGCTTAGGACAAAGGAGATGGGATAGTAGCCCACAGGCGGTGGTCCACACCGTCAATCCTGCATGAGATGTTGGCACTAGTTGCTTGTTCAAGTTTGATCGGATGGTGGTAGGGAGGTCGGGCTCCGAATAGTAGGCGGCAGGCTTGGCTTAGTGGTTTAGGGATGGAAAAATGGGACAACAGCTTGTAGGTGACCACCCGCATCAGAATGCCCAAATGTAATTTTTATTTAATGATTCTCAATAAATACTCTGGAAAAAGTAGGTGTCAAGGCCCGCAGGGAGGAATGGCAGAGACCATTGGCCATTAGGAATGGTGGACATCGGGCGGTGGTCCACGAATGGAAGCTCGCAAAGGGTAGCCCGCAAAGGGCTTATACTTAATCATTTTGGCTCAAAGGATTGGACAAAAATAGTTGGTGTAGGACACACCTAGTGGGAGGAACCATGGACTTCGCCATTTTGGGAATGATCATTGAATGGCAGTGAAACGATGGTGAAATCCCGCATCAGATAGCCTGCTAGGAGGGCACAATGAATTGTTGGATGGTGGATGAAGATGTCATGGGACTCGCAAGGCAAGAGGCCAGGTTTGATCAATCATTTGAGATGGTGAAACAAATGGGGCCATCCATGTGTAGAAACCTACACTCGTGGACCCGCGGGATGGAAAGGGTCTCCATTTAACTTGTCATTTTTGTTAAGTTCAAAGGAACGATGGGGAAGCTACATCCACTTGCATGAGCGGGTCCGAGGAAGGTGAAGGCTATTGTTCAAAGTTGTTGCTACTGGGTAAGCCGATATAACAACAATGAGGGTCTTGTGGGCCACAAGGGCTTGATGGCCCTAGTTCAAGAATGGCGACAGAGGTCTACAGTTCCGCATGCATCCAATGGAAGAATTTCAAAGGATTTTCAATTTTTAAAAGATGGGTTTTGTACACCGTGAAGTCTTCTAACTGGTTTCAATGTTTTTCTATTTAAAATTTTGATGACTTTGAAAATTTCAAAGAAAAACAACGAAACACGTGATGGTGGAGGTCCTACCTAATAGACCCACAAGAACTTGATGAAGAAGCTGAAGATTGCAATGCACAAATGATAGTAGGATCTTGTGGGCATGGAGGTGATGGAAGCTGGAGGGCTCTAAATTTTTTTCAAAACAAATGTAAGTGAAAATGACCCATAAGAACTACCTATTTATAGACTTTGAGGTATTAAATTCCCACAATAAATGTTGGTACAACAGCAGGCAGAGTTGGTGGGTGCGTAATTTGAAACAACCATTGATAGGAATGGTAGGGTTCGTAGGGTGGACGACACCTAGGCATTTGTTGTCTAGAAGGTAAAGAAAATGATAATGAAGGCCATGGATCTCCCAATGTGGGAGGACGCGTTGACTTGGTTGCCACAAGGATGGTGAAGTTAGGACAGAAGTTCACATAGGGCGGCCCGTAGGTGGAGACCTGCAATGGGCGAAGGATGATAGTTTTGAAGTTTCAAGGAAAACTGTCAAAGGGACTCTACGAAGGCCAGAGGCTTGGAAATTTTGAGGGTGGTGAAACTTGCTCAACTTAAGATGATACCTCTAAGACTCTTTGACCAATCAAGACTCAAAATAGGAGGCATACAAAATGAGGCAAAGGAAAAAATGACTCAACAAAGTGAAAAGAGAGGGTCCCCGTTCTGAATGGGGCGTGTGTGTTATAGGCACAACAGGCTTGTTTTCTACTATTTCTCCTAGACAAGCTTGTATTTCAGTAGAGCCAATTTTCAAAAATAAACTTTCAAAATCTCTTAATAGCCTCTATAAGTAGCCCTCATTCTAAGCACCCATTTTAGGCCTCTATAACATACTTCAACCTTACATAGGACTCTTTTGGAACAACTTGAACAAAAACAAGAAATAACATTGTCCACAAGTCCAATTAGGCCCAATTTACAAAGGAGGTCCACCTTAAAATTTCTCTTTCACCCAAAACTTTATTGGGTAGCACTCACCAACCTAAGTAACCACTAAAACCACAACTCTTAGGGCAAGTTCAGCCCTGCAACACCCCAAACACAGAAACCCTTACTTTTCCCAATTTACCCAAGGGATTTTTGAAAAACTATGCTCCACACCTTCTCAGACCTTGAAACCAATTCAAAAAATCTTATTCATGCCTATACATACTCAAAAGAACAAGAGATATCACTGCCCTCACCGTTTTTATCAAACCCTAGCCTTAAACCACACTTTTCATGTTCTTTTCCACTCACAATCTACAAGGACAACACAAACCCCATAAATCCTTTCTCCCTCCACAATACCATCATCCTAGAAAAAAAACCTACCCTATTAGACTCATTCCTCTAAGCCATAGAGATGAGAATAGGAGGAATGAGTTAAAAATTAATTTAAAAGATCAAAACCCTAAAATCTGCAAGTTCAGACCGTCCCTTGTAAATTTGTAATAAAATTAGTTTTCCCTAATGAAATTCCTTCCAAATGGATGCAAATTAAAGATATAACAATTCTCTATAGATCCCTAACACATTTGAAGCATAATAAAGGAGTATGAGTCTGTACAGACCTATAGTTGTCAAGAAAACATAGAAAATTTATGAAAATAGGGGAAATTTCTTATTGTTATTGCTTCAGTACTCTCCAACCAACCATTAAATTGATGTAATGCACTTATTTAAACCTTTTCCCTCATTAAAAAACTAAAATAACCACCATAAACTGAATTTCAAAACTCCTCATGACCGTTGGGGTACAAAATTTCACTTTTCATATTTTGTTGACAACATTTTTGCTCATTTTGCATTATTTTGCAATTTGACCCTCCTATTCACCAAGAACCTTAGAAATGACCTTTTTAGACCTTATTCAACTTATAAACATGACTTAACACAATAAAATGATATTAACCCTTCCTTGACACCTTTTTTCAACCTTGACAACTTTTGTCAATCTAGACAATTTTCAACATGAGTTTGCAACATTTACAATATGGACACAAAAGACCTCAAGGTTGATCAATTACATCAAGAATGGTCTCATTAGACCTTATTAAGACTCAAAAAACCAAAACAACCTAGACTCAATCACCAAGACTCACTTTTCCTGCACCATTCACCCCCACTAAAAAAAATCTCATGTTCCATGAGGACCAAACTGACTCAAACATATTTCTTTCATAGCATAAATTTTCCTTGAAAATTATCCTTGATCATAAAATCTCCTCCATGGAACCAAATACCCATCCTTTGCTCCATTTCTTGCTTTGTTGAACTTGTGTTCACCCTGCCAATGCCTCTTCTCTGCACACAAACCTATCTCATTCTTTCCACCATTATCCTCAATAGAAATTGAAGTCATACCTACAAATAATCCTTTACCTTATGGTTCTTGAACTCTTCCCTTCATCATCCCTACATGTTGAAACTTATTCAAATACTTTGGCCAAGTACCCCTATTCACTTCACCATTTACCTTTGCATCTCCTTTCAGGATCTCAAACCCAAATGCTTGTATTTTAGTAGATTTTTTGACCTCTAAAATAATGGAATGCACCTTCCCATCAACCTTTCTTCCAACAAGTGGACAAGGAATTGTCCCAACCATTATGTTATCACACTTCTCCAAACCATTTGAAGTATTCACAAACAAAACATTTTTAGCTCTTTCTTGGCCTGCCTTTGTCATCATCACATCTTTTCCTTTCTCTAATACTAAGACACCTTTCAAATTCACTATTTTGACACCTTAACCTTGTACACACTCTTCTTTTTTCTATCCTCAACCTTCACAAACTCTTTATTACCCATCATAATGACCTTTGTTTCCCTTGTCTTCTCCCTGTCTTCTTCCTACAATGGTAACTAAGTGAATGATTTCCCTTCATGCACAATCTGGTATGTATTAGCCCATCCATGATACACAACATGTTTTTCAAATTTCCATGGATTCCCAAGAAACAAATGGCAAAATTTCATTGGTAAAACATCACAAAGTACTCTATCTTTGTATCCTCCAATTTGAAATTCAACTAAGGCTTGCTCATTGACTAGAAGTTCTTGATCATCATTTAGCCATGACACCTTATAGGGTGTTTGATGAGAAAATCTGACCAAAATCAACTTATCTACCATTTCCTTTTCTACTATGTTATCAGTGGAGCTTGAATCAATTACTAACTTGCATACTTTACCTTTTCTCTTGCTGGTGGTTTTGAAGAGAATTCTCCTTTGCAATGGTTCTTTCTCCTTAGAGGCCTTCAAAAGTTGTCTTTGCAGCATCAAAGCTTCACCAACTTCAGGTGTAGTAGCAAGTCTTGATGAATTGACACTTTCCTCTTCATCTTCATGCACAAGTTGAACCCTCTTTTCACATTCTCTCACTTCCACTTGCAACAACACCAAACTTGTTAGGACACTTGAGAATGGATAAACAAATTAACCACTTGTAAAACCTTCCTACAAACACATTTGGATCTCTTCCTCTAAAGTTTGTTCTTCCACCTCTCCATCCACCTCTAGATTTAGCCACTTGTTGTTTTCCTTTACCAACATCTTCTTGATCTTCCTTGGACTTTTTTTGTGTGGAAAATGTACCTCTACCCTTAGAAGAACTCCCTCTTCCTCTTGTTACTTCTCTTGTCTCCTCTTCACTTTCTCTTCTACTCTTATGGCCATTTGAAAACATTCTTCTATAGTCTTAGGTGTCATAAAATTGATTTCATCTTGTATATTATACCTTAGACCATTTAGATACCTAGCCACTCTTTCTTCCTCATCTTCCCCATGCTTTGTTCTTATGCTTAACCTATATAACTCCTCGGTGTATTCTTGCACATCTAAATCCTTTTGCCTAAGATTTTGAAGTCTTTTAAGCAATTGAAAATTATAACCATTAGGAAGGAATTTAACTTTTATTTTTTCCTTCATTCTCTCCCAAGAAGTGATCTTAGCCTTTCCCTTTTTTTTCCTTTCTTCTTGCACAAAATTCCACCACAACAAAGCATGTCCTTTCAACTTGGTTTTTTCCTTCCTCACTTTGTGTTCTTCATCTATCTCCTCACTTTCAAAGTAATTCTCCAAGGCTCCTATCCAATCCAAGATCTCTTCACGATCTCGTTTACCCCCATACATAGGCAAGTCCTTTTTTCCATGTCCATCACCCTTCACATCCTTCAAAAGCTTCATCATCCTCACATATTCTAGATCCATCTCTTCCTCTTCACTAGAGGTATCTTCCTCTTCCAAATCACTCTCATCCATATCCACTCCAGTTTTGGACTTTAATGCAACAACCTCTCTTTTCCAGGCCTCTAATTCTTTAGCCTGGCTATCAATCTTCCTAGCAAAAACACTTCCTTTGGGAGGCATTTTGATTCCTTCAATTACACCTTTTTCTTGCACTCAAACCTTTATCCTTCTTCCTCAGGGAACCTACTCCCTTTGCTCTGATACCAACTAATGCAACCTAGGTTGTCAAACTTCTCACTTTACCAATTCAAAGGTCTCCAAATCACCTCTCTACTCTCAAACTCAAACCTAGCTTTGTTGGCCCATAGTTGTTGTTGCACCAAAAGATTGACCTGTTAATTCCTGATACAACTGCCAAAGTTAATGGATCCATGGGAGGTGGTTAGTCCATGTCACGAATCCCAAGGGAAGCACTCATCATTTGTCAACAAACTCCCCCTCAGAATTAACCAAGGGGATTCAAACCCAACACCTTTGGTTCTGATACCAATTGTTGGCCCATAGTTGTCATTGCACCAAAAGTCAACCTATTAATGCTTGATACAACTTCCAGAGTTAACGAATCCATGGGAGGTGGTTAGTCCATGTCACGAATCCTGATGGAAGTGCTGACCATTTATCATCATGTTTGTTTTCTACTATTTCACCTAGACAAGCTTGTAGGTCAGTAGACCCAATTTTCCCAACTTAACTTTCAAAATCCCTTAACAGCCTCTATAAGTAACCCTCATTCTAAGCACCCATTTCATGCATCTACAAAATACTTCAACCTTACATAGGACTCTTTTGGAACAACATGCACAAAAACAAGAAATAGCACTGTCCACAAGGCCAATTAGGTTCAATTTACAAATGAGGTCCACCTTAAACTTTATTTTTCACCCAAAACTTGATTAGGAAGGACTCACTAGCCTGTGTAACTACCAAAACCACAAATCTTAGGGAAATTTCAACCCTGCAACACCCCAAACAAAAAAACCCTTACTTTTCCCAATTTACCCTAGGGCTTATTGAAAAACTATGCTCCACACCCTCTTAGACCTTGAAACCAATTCAAACACTCTTATTCATTCCTATACATGCTCAAAAGAATAAGAGATATCACTTCCCTCATCATTTTTATCAAACCCTAGCCTTAAACCACACTTTTCATGTTCTTTTCCACTCACAATCTATAGGGATAGCAACACAAACCCCATAAATACTTTCTCCCTGCATAAGACCATCATTCTAGCAACAAAACCCACCCTATCAGACTCATTACTCTAAGCCATAGAGATCACAATACGACGAATGAGTTAAAAATCCATTTAAAACTTCAAAACCCAAAAATATGCAAGTTTAGACCATCCCCTGTAAATTTGCAATAAAACGATGTTTACCCAATGAAATTCCTTCCAAATGGATGAAAATGAAGGATAGAACAATTCTCTATAGATAATTAACACATATGAAGCATAATATAGGAGTACGGGTCCATACAGACCTATAGTTGTCAAGAAAACACAAAAAAATTATGAAAACAGGGGAAATTTCTTATTGTTATTGCTTCAATGCTCTCCAACCAACCATTAAATCGATGTAATGCACTTATTTAAACCTTTTCCCTCATGAAAAAACCAACATAACCACCATCAACTGAATTTCAAAACTCCTCATGACTGTTGGAGTACAAAATTGCACTTTTCATATTTTGTTGACAACATTTTTGCTCATTTTGCATTATTTTGCAATTTGACCCTCCTATTCACCAAGAACCTTAAAAATGACATTTTTAGACCTTATTCAACTTATAAACATTACTTAACACAAGAAAATGACATTACTCCTTCCTTGACACCTTTTTTCAACCTTGATAACTTTTGTCAATCTTGACAATTTTCAACATGAGTTTGCAACATTTACAATATGGACTCAAAGGACCTCAAGGTTGATCAATTACATAAATAATGGTCTCATTATACCTTATTAAGACTCAAAACACCTAAAAAACCTAGAATCAATCACCAAGACTCACTTTTCATAAGACAACTAGAGTAAAACCATAAAAATGGATTGGTGCTCCTACACCATTTTTCCTTCTACTCAAGGCATTTGCAACTTTGTTTGACCTTCCACTCCTGTGCTTCAAAAAAAAAGTATAACTCTGCAAAAAATCAACCAATTTTAAGTGCCTATAATTCAACTTTCCTTGACTATTGAGATACTGTAAAACTTATTGATCAATATATAAAACAAATTCTTTTGGAAAAAAATAGTGTCTCCATTTCTTCAAAGCTTGAACTATAGCATAAAAATTTTGATCATAGACATAATATTTCTTCATAGCATCATTCAAATTCTCACTAAAATATGCAACATTCTTACCTTCTTGACTCAAAACATCTCCTATGGAAATTCCACTAGCATCACAATCTACCTAAAAGACCTTATTGAAATCTGGAAGTGCCAAAACGGGTTGGTCTATAACTTTCTTCTTCAACATATCAAAAATTTTGGCTGCTCCTATAGTTCACTTAAAATCTTTTCTATCCCCTCTCATCACTTTAGTTAGAGGTACACAAATACTATTGAAACTCTTAATAAACTTTCCATAAAAACTTTCTAGACCATGAAATAATCTTAACTCTATAACACTCCTTGGGGTAGGCCATTCAATGATAGATCTCACCTTCTCTAGATCCATTTTAAGACCCTCTGTTGAGACAAAAAATCCTAGATACACCAACTCTCTCTTCACAAAACTACATTTCTTCAAATTAGTCAACAACTTCTCCTCCCTTAGCTTCTCAAAAACTTCCTAGATATGCATCAGGTGCTCCTCATGTTAGGTCTCAAAAATAATGGTTTGAAACCACAAGAGGTTACCAAGCTCTTGATATGTTTTTCGCTACCGTACAAGACCAAATAATGAATTTGAACCTTCTAATCTTTAGGTTTTTCTAGACCTAGGCAGATAAACCTATGCAAATGAAGCAAATTTGAACTGTGTGCTTATTCCCTAAGCAGTCTATCCACTATGGCAATTTAAAGTGGAGAGATGAAATCCTAATTTGGTATAGATTGTATAAATAATATTAAAGTATAGATCAATATGTTCAGTTAATAGATGTAAAAAATAAATGAATGAAACAAAGTGATGGAATGTATGAGACCAGTGCCTTGTTGGGTATACGGAGTCAAGTAAAATTTTGAGATGAGTGACTTCTATCTGGCATAAATTCTAATTGTTTGGCATACAAATATTTGTTTATAGCTTGTATAAACATTCAAAAATGTAATTACCAAGTTCTTAATAATCCAAATGATACTTCTAATTTACTGTGACTGACTTGAAGGGTTTAATCCTTGCTTGAAAGAACCAGCAAATCATACCACATAGATGCAACAAATGTGCATAGATAAACTGAGTATATGCTTGATATATCAATTTTAATAATAAAGAATTATCAAATTTGGAGAGAACTTAATAATTTTTTTTAAATAATCCAACAAACAACTGATACCAGAAATATGCCACAAAATCACATTACTTCCATTGATTCCTCCAAATTTTTATACATGCATCATAGTGTTATGCCTTGCATAACCACCCCCATTTTCTTTTGGAACAAAATGGGTCCCCCTTTCTTTTTCTTTTGTTGCTTTTGTTTATTTGCTTTGCTCTTGGGGGTTCTTCTGTCTTCTACCTGAGTTTCTCTTCTAGTTTTTTCAAACTTTGGTTCTGTTTCAGCTTAATTTGGTTCCCTTCTTGCTAAGTATTCAATGAAATAATTATAAGCAATGGTGGATTTATTATAATATGTCTTATCTGCTTCTGAGTGCTAATGCAAGCCTTTATTTTGCAGGATTAAATCACATGCAGGATGATATTTTCCAAGGGAACTCAGTTGGAAAGCATTCTTCAATCCAGTTGATCATAAATTTTCTCTAAGGAGAAAGTCAGCAAGACTCTACAGTTGTCTTGCTGACTGGCTGTGTGTTCTATCCAAAAGAGGCTCATCAGTCACCCAAACTTCATGTCACCGAGAGTCTTTATGTGTCTCGCCAACCGAAGGAGCCCTCACCAAAATATTTTGAGTTCCCCATAAGGTCTTGCCGAAAGGAGTGAGTCTCGGCGATAGGGGTTTGGTGTCAGCAGGAAGTCTTACCGATCAAACAAGCTCTCCCTGAACTCAAATGAACTATCGGCAAAGCAGGGAGACTTCAGTATAGGGTCTCAGCGAAGGAGTAAGTCTCGGCGATAATTTTTCTTTTGGTAGGAGGTTTGGCCGATTAGCGTATGTCTTGCCGAAAAGGTAGGAGGATCCTAGAGATGTCTCGGTGAAAGGAAACGAGTTTGGAAAAAGCTCTCGCCGATGATCCCTAGTCTGGGCGATAGAGGAATGGTCGCGACGAAGGATGGCGGCATCACTGAGAGGCCTCCCCGACCACAGAAAGTCATGGCGACATGAGGGAGCTCACCGAGGAGTAAGGATGGACTCAGGGAGATGCTTCTCGAGTGCGTAGGTCTTGTCGATAACAAAGAGGGGCTCGGTAAGAAAAGAGGAGTTTGGGGTAAGATCTCCCCGAAATGATGAGGTCTCCCCGACATGAGAATGGGCCCACCAGGAGATAAAGAAGACTTCGCCATGAGGTCACAGTGACAAGCGATAGTCTCCCTGACATGAAAATGTGATCGCTGAAGGATCCTGAGGTTCGCTATGATGTCCCACCGACTAGCGACTTTCTTGCCGATGGTTTTCACAAGCTTGATATGACTTCTACAGCTCATCAAAACATCTTGTTGACTATCTAATGTCATGCTGATGGTTGCTAAAAGTGATATAATCGCATCGAGGAGACACGATTAGTGTCTCACCGACATGTGATGCCATTTGAACCACCTTCGACCACCCAAGAAGCTCGCGTGGCATATGTCTGACCAATCAAAAGATGCTAAGAGGACTGACTGGTGACAATTTGACCAATTAACTATTCCCACGAGGGAAGACCAACAGAATGCAAGCGAAATGGATTCCTTCTGAGATCCAAAGGCAATGGATCGACTCGAGTGAAATGTACAAATCTATAGGGAGGCCCGATGATGCTTCCAGAGGATGGTCAATGAGCAGAGAAGTCTAAAACATGAATGAGAACATGAAGGGCAAAGAAACTATGAGTCACAAGGATAGCTATAGTGATCACTAGCAGAGGCAGGCCAGTATTAATGGTGATACTTTGGAGCATTCAAGGCAGCTCTGTTAAGGAGTTCAAAGATGCACACGGAGACAGAAGAGTTAATGTTGCAGCCGCAAAAGATCTACAGATCATTCCCTGAAAAAGCTGTCATTAGCGTGGATAGCAGGGTTTCACATTGAATGCAGTTTCGACTCTCCTTAGAAAGATCTAAGGGCCGACCCTCCTGCAGGTAGTAGATATTTTGTAAAAACCCTAAAATAGTAGCCAACGTGTTTCTTTTTTTTACATTCTATCTATATGGAATTCTTGCCTCTTTGTAAAGGTTAGAAGGATTTAGGAAAAAAAGAGAGTTAGAACTTCTACAGTTAGACAGTTAGAGATAGAGAAAATGAAGGAAGAAAAAGAAAAGATACAATGTTAGAATAGATAGTTAGAAAGAAAATCTAGGAGTTAGTTAGTTAACAGAAGGAGATAGAGCTGCATCCTGATTCTTAGTAATGGGAGCTCTTTTGTCTTCTTGTTGAGGAATTAGATTTAGTACATACTATAATGTATTTTCCAAGTTCTCTTAGTGTAGTTGGAAACAATCTGGAGACATAGATTCTCTATACACTGGTGATTGTGCTAGCTTTGTAAATATTGCTTATCTATTTCACTAATAGTAGAAGCAATCAGAGTTTAATCTACTTCATATTGTGTTCCTGAATGATATTTGTCTTAAGTTGATCATTTGATTTGTGAAGTCTTCAAGGAGTGAAATGTTATTTTGTGTTTTACTTAAATAGTAACTTAAAATCTGTTATTTGAATTAGCACTGTGAATGAAAGAGGTTGTGTGTCAATCACAAGTTTACTTTATTCTGTAGTTTTAGTTTACAATTCCTTGAAGCTAAAAAATCTAGTTAAAGTTAGTTAAATTATTGTTCTTTTCTGTCCCAAAACTCTGATCTATCTTTTGTTTTCTTTAAAACCCTAATTAGATTAAGTTTTAATTTGTACTTGATCTTAGAATGATCTAGAAGCTCAACACCAGCAGGCCCCTTGAATATTACTGTTAGATTGACCAATTGAGCAACATTAGCATAGTTGAGAACCGACTACAAAGACCTGGGGAGTTGAGATATCCATGTGATCATCTTTCTCTTTTAGGAGAAACAGAGTAGCAATATTTTGTTTGCATGTTGCTATGCCAAAAGACACGTCAACAGAAACTTGCGCTAGAAGGAGGGCCTAGAAGGGAAAACTGGATAAAGTTGGAGTTTCCTCCCTAGAAAGGTCCCATAGAGTTCTTCGATTAGCTACAAATCCACCTCCTTTGATAGAACTCAAGACCCCAATAAGACACAAGAGTCACAGAACTGGGGCAACTATCATATCACCCTTGTCAGCTCCACTCACTCCACCAAGCTTTTCACCAATACCCCAGTGGATACCCATCGATCCACCATCCAATCCATCTCAATTTTCGTCACAGCTGGTTCAACCCATACAACAGCTAGCTCAACCACCACCACCCCCAATGGCGTTCTTTCAGAATAATCCCTCTCCCTTGGGGACTATTCCTGGAGGTTTTCATGACCTGCCTAAGAACCCTGAGAAATTTTTTCCAAAGTACATTCATGGTGAATCAAGGAGTACTGAAGAACATACACAAGCCTTTAAGGATGCTTGTACTAGGTCTCAGATAGCTCACCATGATGTAGTTTGCAGGTTGTTTCCTTATTCCCTAGGGGATATGGCATACAACTAGTATCTTAATCTTCCTCAACATTCTATTCTGAGCTGGACAGACCTAGAAAATGCTTTCATCAATTAGTTTAGAATCTATGTGGATCCAACTCTATTATACCACCAATTTGCTACCATTAGGAAAGAGCCATGTGAATCCCTACCCTTATTCAATACTAGGTTTCAACGGATGTATAGGAGACTGCAGGACCCCTACCTAGTTACTAAGAATAGTTCCATTCAAGCATACTTTAGGGTTATAGACCTTGTGCTAGGTTTGTTCCTGTAGAGGACTTATCAACCAGCCGATATTGATTCTCTATCCAAAGTTTATCACTTAGCTATCAAGCTGCAACAACAAATTACTTCTCAACAAGGGGGTCTGGGAGGAGGTTTCCCTCCAATAGGATATCAGGTGCATAGCTCGACCCCTCTATTCAATACTATCCTAGGAACGTCTCCTTCCCATTATGGACCCATGTCTAAGCTACAGACTCGACCACCTGTTCCATTCTTTGTTAATGGGACTCCTAACTTCTTCCAACAACCACAGGCTCCTCAAAGTTCCCATGGTCATCATAACCAAATAGGAACACCAAATCATGGTGGTCAGCCACCAGTTGCTAAGAGTGTGGAAAATGAAAAGATGATTCAACTTACAACTAAGGTAAAGACCTTAAAGAAGACACTATCTCAAGTCACACATGACATGGCTTAGCTTAGGTTAAACCCCCCTCAAAACCAAGTTAATTACCCCAATCAGAACAATAACAACCAGGGTACTTATTAGAATAACAACCACTACAACCAAAGAGGTTATCAAAGCCAAAATAGAGGATACAACCAGAGAACAAATAACAACCAACAATGGAACATAGGGCCTAACAATGGTGGAGTTCCTCATAATTATCAAGTTAATGAGGAGAGGTCACATACTACAAATGTGGCTGACCTTAATTTCATGACTAACTGGTGTAAGTTTCATGATAATGCGACTCATTCTGAGGTAAACTGCCCTCAGATGGAGAAAATTGTCAAGATGGCACACGAAGATGCCCACACATTCCAGGGGAATTCAAACAAAGGAGGTGACTTAGTGGATATTGCAATGGCTTATGACCTCTTTGAAGAAGATCCCTCATTCCCAATACAAAGTGAGAATGAACCAGAGGAAGACATGTATGATGCCCAAGCTTTTTAGACAAAGGGAGGACACTTTTTGAGAAATCAGAACAAGGGCCCATTCACTACATTAGCACCTCCTAATCACATGGTGCCTCCAAATCAAAGTGTTGATAACAATCCTCCTCCACCAAAAGGCCCACCTGATTTCCATAACAAGGGTAATTCCTCTAGTGTTGTCAAAAATAATTCAAGTTATAACACGAAATTTGATATTGTTTCTGAGATGCAAAAATAGAAAACTTCTTTGTCATATTTTGACATCTTAAAGTGGTGCCCTGCTCAAAGAGAGATAGTGCTGAAAGCCTTAGAACAAGCTGATAAATCAAAAGGGAAAAGCAAGGTGGCACCTGCTACAGACATGAATTTAGCCTTATACAGAAATAAGGTAGGGACTCTGCCATTTCTTTTGAGTTTAAGAATTTGTGGGAAGAATCTACATAATTGTCTGTTGGATTTAGGGGCTTCAAGAAATATCATGCCCTTTTCCATATGCAAGAAATTGGGATTAAACCCCATTCAGACAAACAAGAAGGTCATCTAGCTTGAAAAAACGGAGGTTAATGTGGTGGGGGAATTAAGAAACATACATGTGCAAGTAGGGTCAGACCCTAGGATCCTAACCAACATAGATATTCTAGTAGGCATTCCCGACACCTATGGTATGCTACTAAGCAGAGATTTGATGAAAAGTCTAGGGGGATATCTTTCCCTTGACTTTTCACATAGGTGGCTACCATGGAGAGGGATTCCTACTCAGATTAGGGTTGAAAGTGAGCCTCACCTCAAGCACATCATCACTGAATATGATTTCCCAAATGAGGTAGCCTATTTCAAAACTGAGATAGGGGTTTACAAAAGAGAGGAAATTCTAACCTTCTTAGTTCTCAATGCTAAGGACATGTCAAGACAAAAGTTCCCTAATCCCTTGATTAATGAAAATCAGCGTGCCTTGATCAGGAAGCTGCAACAAGATCAGCTGATCTTAGGGGAAGACATCGATTTACAAAGCCTTTTACTCCCTAATTGGTGTAGGGTACATTACCAAAACCACTCTGAATTGACTTGTCAACCCTGTATTGACACTTTAGATTATGTTCCCCAAGCTGAAAAAACTAGCCCAAGGCATTTTGAGAAAGTTGCAGACCACTTCTCATTTGAAGCCAAAGAAGCAACAATGCTAATCAGGGGTAGGATACTTCCAAAAGAGATTCCTTCCCAAATTGAACTGGCCTCAGTCACATGTCTTAACTAGCACACTCATGTAGAACAGCCCCAAGGCTTGCTAGACATTCCTACACTCACAAGTATGTCGAAACCTGAGAGGTTAACCAAAAGCACAAGGGATTGTCTAAAGGATAGCCATAGGCTGGATGATATAACTAAGCAAGGATTAGAAATTACATCTAAGGAACTTGTTTAGCACCTCCCCTTCACATTTGATGCAAAAGATCAAACAGTCCCACCCTGGCTCATTCTACCCAAGTGCCCACCATGACCTCAAAAGGACCAACTTCAGCTCATGACCAGCTGTGGACCCTTAGGTTTGATGGATCCAAATCTAAGATAGGCTGTGGTGTTGGGATTGAACTAACCAGCCCAAAAGGGAAAACATTCTTTGATTCTTACAAGTTACAATTTGGATGCACTAATAATGTAGCAGAATATGAAGCTCTAGCTTGAGGGTTGATGTTTGCACATAAGAAGAAAGTCACAGCCTTGATGGTCAAGGGAGATTCATAAATTGTCATCAAGCAGGTGCGCATCCAATACCCATGCCACAATAGAAAGCTGGCAGCTTATAGAAATCGGGTATGGAACCTGATTGAGGACTTTGATGCCTTTGGGATTAGCTTAATCCCTAGAGAAGAAAATCAGGTAGCTGATTCATTGGTTGTTGCTGCAAGCACCCTGGAACCTATGCAAGGCTCCAAGCTCAAGAAATTCTCCGTATAATTGATATCCACCCCAGCCGTTCTGGATAATATCAAGAATTTTTAGGTCTTTAATGATGATCAACATATCCTTGCTTTCCTAGCAATTTCAGATGTTTTTGAAGGACAAATCATTGATGAGTCCAATAGGGATCAAGGAGATTGGAGCCCTGAAGTTTGTGATATAGAAGGGGTCCTTGATTTGAAGAATAATAACATTCCCAAGGGGATGGTGGCCCTAGAAAGGATTTTCGATTCAAACCCTAGGGCTCGAGATAAGATATTAGTTAAAGATAAAGGAGGCAAATACAAGACGGTTAACTTAGCCGATTCTGGCCCTGAGAAGAATATCTATATAGGGAAATCCTATCCTGAGGTAATCAGAAAAGACATATTGATGGCACTTAAGAAAGATATTTCTGCAATTGCTTGGGGATATGAAGACTTAAAGACATTTGATGCCTTTGTTATGACTCACACTATTCCTTTGAAGCCCGAAGATAAACCCTTCCGACAAAAGCAGCACCCTGTCAATGCCCTAATTGAATCATTGATTTTCAAGGAAGTCTAGAAGCTGCTCTCTACAAGGATAATCTTCCCTATGTGCCATTCAACTTGGGTGGCTAACTTAGTTCCAGTCCGCAAGAAGAATGAAGAGATTAGGCTATGTGTCGACTTCAGAAATCTAAATAGAGCTTCAGAAAAGGATAATTCCACTCCCTTCTCTGGATGAAGTATTGCAGACACTCAATGGATCTCAGATGATATCCTTCCTGGATGGTTACTCTAGATACAATCAAGTAATGGTTAACCAAGAAGACAGGATGAAGATGGATTTCACTACAAAATGGGGAATGTTTGCTTATAGGAGGATGCCATTTGGTTTGATAAACATAGGGGAAACCTTTCAGCATGCCATGGATATAGCATTCAAGGATCTAATTGGAAAATGCATCATTGTTTATATGGATGACTTGACAGTATTCTCCAAGGATCGACTGAACCATGCTGTCAACTTAGCCAAAGTTCTTCAAAGATGTATCCAGTATGGCGTCTCCATGAATCCCAAAAAGTGTGTGTTTAGAGTTTCAAAAGGGAAGCTTTTGGGACATATAATATCTAAAAGGGGAATATCAATCAACCTAGATTGAGTTGAGTCCATTATGAATATCACCAGACCAAGGAGCAAGAAAGAGTTAAGATATTTCTTTGGAAAGATCAACTTTGTAAGAAAATTTATCACAGGCTTTGTAGAGATTGTAAAGCCACTAAATGAAATGATGAAAAAGGACGCCAAAATAGAGTGGACTGAAGAGGCAAAGAGCACATTTTCACAAGTCATGCGATCAATTTTAGAAGTTCCCGTTCTCACTAGCCCAGGCTATCTGATACCATTTTATGTCTATTATTTTGCCTCTAAGCATTCATGTCCAGCTGTTTTAACTCAACGAAGGGAAGAGGCAGAGGAGAGACCGATTGCATTCATGAGCTCTCCATTCAAAAATGCAGAAATCAAATACCCACCTCTGGAGAAGCAAGCTTTTTCTCTAGTTTGAGCCGTCAAGAAGTTTCAACATTACATCCTCTAGAGCCAAGTCATCACTGTAGTTCCTGACACTACTGTAAAGTTCCTACTCATGTAGAGCGAGCTGGGAGAAAGAAGAGGGAAGTGGATGGCCATCCTGCAAGAGTTTGATATGGAAATACACCCCATGAGACTCGTCAGAGGTACATGCTTGTCCAAGTCCATGGTGAATGCTGGTGACAACATCATTTGTCAGTAATATATGACCCAGTCTTTCTCCAATGACCCCTGGTATGTTGATATTGTCTATTTTATGCTCAACAATCAATGTCCATAGGGGATGAATGCAACTCAAAGGAGAGCACTAAGAATGAAGAGTTCTCATTAAATGCTCAAAGGAGGGTTGCTATACAAGAAGAATTTTGAAGGAGTGTACCTAAGATGCCTTGATCACCAAGAGGCTAAGCATGCGATCTCTGAGTTCCATGGGAAACATGGTACCGGTCATGGTTCTACAAATTCATTGGCACACCAGATCCTCAGATCTGGTTATTACTGGCCTTGTGTGTTTAAAGATGCCCATCAACATGTGATAGCATGCCATATATGTCAGATTTCTGCATCAAGGGAACGTCATGCAGCCATGCCATTGCAACCTGTCTATGAGGTAAGGCCATTTTCCCAATGGGCACTGGACTTTATTGGGGTAATCAACCCAAACTCTTCTACAGGACACAAGTTTATTCTGACTACCACTGACTACTGCACAAGGTGGACCGAGGCTATACCCTCCAAAAATAGCACAACAAAGGTAGTGATCATGTTCCTCATCGAATGCATCACTACAAGGTTTGGGGTACCCTTCGCGTTGGTATGTGACAATGGCTCTTCCTTTTCTTCAGCTCAATTCATTTCATGGGCATATGATCACAAAATTGTTTTAAAATACTCTTCAAATTATTACCCAAAAGGCAATGGAGTTGCAGAGTCAACAAATAAGAATCTTTTAGGGGTAGTTAAGAAACTGTTAGAGAACAACCCTAGAGACTAGCATACCCAGCTGAGATTTGCAGTATGGGCAGATAGGACTAGGATCAAGGCTACTTTAAAAACTTCACCATTCAAGCTGGTATATGGCCAAGAGCCTATGTTCCCTATCCATCTGCAAATACCTATCCTTGAGTTCATGCAAAAATTCTACTCTAGTGATAATAGGATAGAGGTAAGATTGGCTACTTTGTTGAAATTAGAAGAGTAGAGGGATGCCGCCTTGCACCAATTCTTTAAGCACCAGGGTGTTGTCAAACATTGGTTTGACAGAAGAGCCAAAATCAAAGATTTTAGGATATCTGACCTTGTATTGTTATGGGATAAAGCCAGTGAAAAGAAGGGAAGTCACCAAAAATTTGACAAACTCTGGCTAGATCCTTATCAGATTGTTGAGATCTTGGGGGAAAATGCTTTCAGACTGAGTAGCTTAACTAGAGAACCTGTTCCCTTGCCCGTCAACGGGCAGTTTCTCAAGCACTATTTTGAGTCATAAAGCTTGTTAATTTTTGTAAGTAGTTCGTTGTTCTTTATGTCAATAATTTATTTGTCTCCTATTTGTAAATAATTTGTATTTATGTAAATAGTTTATGTGTTTCTACTTGTAAATAATCTGTTGCTCTTTGTGTAAGTAATTCGCTCTTTGTTTGTAAATAGTTTGCTGACTGTCTGTTTGTCTTTCCTTTTTGTCTTTCTGTTTCCCTTGTTCTATGGTTTGTGTTTTCTTTTGTTCTTTGGGGTTGATCTTTCCTTCCCATCTGAAACTGTGGGTTGTTATCTAAAGTATACTATGGTCACAAGGAGAAAAATGGTTTAGGTATTTTTAGGCTTTTTGATTGGATGATTTTGTCCTAAACTCTTTGTTTCATGTCCATTGTCAATAAAGGTTGTGGAAGGTCTTGAAAACAAGGTGCCAAGTAAATAACTTCTGTTAGCTCCTCTGAATCTACCACAAGTCATTAAAGTCATATCCTTTGTATCGGTATATTTGTCCTAGGGTGATAGTGTTGTAAGATTTGAGTGAAAATTTTGATCTCCCAAGTGTTGTTATGAGGTCCATGGTAGTTTTCAACCCAGATCAGATGTTAAACATCTGACATATTGAAAAAGAACTAAATGAAATATCTGAAACTATATGAGAAAACAAAAAAAAAGAGAAAGGAAAATAATTATCTAAAGAGAAAAAGGATTCAATATGAATGGGTGATTCCAGTATCTCTACCAGGGCTATGGACGCCTGACTCATAGTAGAGCAATGCTGTGAGAAAGCTAGAGGTATCTCCGTTGGGGCTATAGATGCCTGACTAGCAGTGGAGCAATGCCTGGGATATCATTGGACAAAAGGAAATCAACTCATGTAGCTCAAATCTTGCACATTATTGCTTGAAATATGAAGAAAAATTTATAAAAGAATGATGCACAATCAAGCACACACACATGGATTCAAGGGTGGCCATTGATTGATTTACATTTGAGATTTTAGCTCAACCTTGCTTGTTATAACTGACCCAACTGGAGTTGTGATATTCATGAATCGGAGTTCTGGGTAGTTGAATCTTTCAACTTCTTGAAAATGGTTAAACCATTTTCCCAGCCGAGTCGCCATTTTTTATGCCTTGCATAACCACCCCCATTTTATTCTAGAATAAAATGGGTCCCCCTTTCTTTTACTTTTGTTACTTTTGTTTATTTGCTTTGCTCTTGGGGGTTCTTTTGTCTTCTGCCTAAGTTTCTCTTCTAGTTTTGTCAAACTTTGGTTCTATTTCAGCTTAATTTGGTTCCCTTCTTGCTAAGTATTCAATGAAATAATTATAAGCAATGGTGGATTTATTATAATATGTCTTATTTTCTTCTGAGTGCTAATGCAGGCCTTTCTTTTGTAGGATTAAATCACACACAGGATGATATTTTCCAAGGGAAATCAGTTGGAAAGCATTCTTCAATCCAGTTGATCATAAATTTCCTCTAAGGAGAAAGTCCGCAAGACTCTGCAGTTGTCTTGCTGACTGGCTGTGTGTTCTATCCAAAAGAGGCTCATCAGTCACCCAAACTTCATGTCACTGAGAGTCTTTATGTGTCTCACTGACAGAAGGAGCCCTCGCCAAAGATTCTGAGTTCACCATAAGGTCTTGCCAAAAGGAGTGAGTCTCGGCGACAAGGGTGTGGTTTCGGCAAGAAGTCTTCCCGATCAAACAAGCTCTCCCCAAACTCAAATGAACTATCGGCGAAGTAGGGAGACTTTGGTATAGGGTCTCAGCGAAGGAGTAAGTCTCGGCGATAATTTTTCCTTTGGCAGGAGGTCTGGCCAATTAGCGTATGTCTCAATAAAAAGGTAGGAGGAGCCTGGAGATGTCTCGGCAAAAGCTCTCACCGATGATCCCTAGTCTGGGTGATAGAGGAATGGTCGTGGCGAAGGATGGCAACATCGTCGAGAGGTCTCTCCAACCACAGAAATTCATGTTGACATGAGGGAGCTCGCTGAGGAGTAAGGATGGACTCGAGGAGATGTCTTCCCGAGTGCGTTGTTCTTGCCGATAACAAAGAGGGGCTTGGTAAGAAAAAAGGAGTTTGGTGTAAGATCTCCCCAAAACAATGAGGTCTCCCTGACATGAGAATGGGCCCGCTAGGAGATAAAGAAGACTTTTCCATGAGGTCATAGCGACAAGCGATAGTCTCCCTGACATGAAAAATGTGATCGCTGAAGGATCCTGAGGTTCGCTATGATGTCCCACCGACTAGCGACTGTCTTGCCGATGGTTTTCACGAGCTTGATATGACTTCTACAGCTTGCCAAAACATCTTTTCGACTATCTAATGTCATGCCGATGGTTGCTAAAAACAATATAATATCATCGGGGAGACACGATTAGTGTCTCACCAACATGCAATTCCATTCGAACCACCTTTGATAGCCCGAGAAGCTCACGTGGCATATGTCTGACCAATCAAAAGAGGCTCAGAGGGCTGACTGGTGACAGTTTGATCGATTAACTGTTCCTGTGAGGGAAGACCAATAGAATGCAAGTGAAATGGATTCCTTCTGAGATCCAGAGGCAATGGATCGACTTGGGTGAAATGTTGAAATCTATAGGGAGGCCCAATGATGCTTCCAGAGGATGGTCAACGAGCAGAGAAGTCTAAAACATGAATGAGAACATGAAGAAGGGCGAAGAAACTATGAGTCATAGGGATAGCTATAGTGATCACTAGCAGAGGCAGGCTAGTATTAATGGTGATTCTTTGGAGCATTCAAGGCAGCTCTGTTAAGGAGTTCAAAGATGGACACAGAGATAGAAGAGTTAATGTTGTAGCCGCAAAAGATCTATAGATCATTCCCAGAACAAGCCATCATCAGCATGGAGAGCAGGGTTTCACATTGAATGCCATTTTTACTCTCCTCAGAAAGATTTGAGGGCCAACCCTCCTGCAAGCAGTTGATATTTTGTAAAAACCCTAAAACAGTAGCCAGCGTGTTTCTTTTTTGTACATTCTATATATATGGCATTCTTGCCTCTTTGTAAAGTTTAGAAGGATTTAGGAAAAAAAAGAGTTAGAACTTCTACAGTTAGACAATTAGAGCTAGAGAAAACGAAGGAAGAAAAGGAAAAGATATAGTGTTAGAATAGATAGTTAGAAAGAAAATCTAGGAGTTAGTTAACAAAAGGAGATAAAGCTACATCCTGATTCTTAGTAATGGGAGCTCTTTTCTCTTCTTGTTTAGCAATTAGATTCAGTACAGACTGTAATGTATTTTCCAATTTCTCTTAGTGTAGTTGGATACAATCTGGAGACATAGATTCTCTATACATTGGTGATTGTGCCAGCTTTGTAAATATTGCTTATCTGTTTCACTAATAGTAGAAGCAATCAGAGTTTAATCTACTTCATATTGTGTTCCTGAATGATATTTGTCTTAAGTTGATCATTTGATTTGTGAAGTCTTCAAGGAATGAAATGTTATTTTGTGTTTTATTTAAATTGTAACTTAAAATCTGTTATTTGAATTAGCACTGTGAATGAAAGAGGTTGTGTGTCAATCACAAGTTTACTTTGTTCTGGAGTTTTAGTTTACAATTCCTTGAAGCTAACAAATCTGGTTAAAGTTGGATAAATTATTGTTCTTTTCTGTCCCAAAACTCTGATCTATCTTTTGTTGTTTCTTTAAAACCCCAATTAGATTAGGTTTTAATTCATGCTTGATCTTAGAACGATCCAAAAGCTCAACACCAGCATGCCCCTTGAATATTACTGTTACATTGACCAATTGAGCAACATTAGCACAGTTGAGAACCAGCTACAAAGACCTTAGCAGTTGAGATATCCATGTGATCATCTTTCTCTTTTAGGAGAAATAGAGTAGTAATATTCTATTTGCATGTTGTTTTTCCATAAGACACATCAACACATAGTCTCTTGAAATGTAAACATCATGAAATATTATCTATTGTATACTTCTCCCATTCGCCTATATCTGTTTTGACACTATAAAACAAATATATATACTTCAAGATTGTGAAGGGACACGTCCCTTCAGAATTGTTTTTTTCTAATAATAACAAACAATAATTAAAACATGCAATTAGGCTCTGTTTAGCCACAAATGAAATGTTGACAAATGGTCCAAGAATCTTGTTGCTCATGAGTGTCAGCATCCCCTAGATCATTCTAGATTGATATCTCCATTTTCACCATCTTTTCATTCAGTTCACAAGCCTCGTCCAGTGTTGAGTCTTTTCTTGTAGCCATTTCTAGAATCTTTTGTAACATGAACTCACATTCCTCAATCCACTTTTTATTTTCTTTCATTTTTCCTCCATCTTCAAATAATGCTAGTAGTCCCTTTTTTGTGGCATCAATTAGTCCCTATGCATCCCCCTACAGTTCCTCATGGAAGTCTCTGTGTTTTCTTATGAAGTGGTTAGCAGTTTCAATAGCCACATTATCAGGAACATCCCTCCTATTTATTTCTTGGAACTTCTCTTGAATTATACCATCAAATCTCTTATGCTCTTGCTCTACAATATAATTCTTTGAATGTGTTCCCCAAAGCTTGTTCAACCAAGTCATCAAGCTAGTTTGCCTCTTTTTTATATCACTTCAACAAGTGTATCATATTTACCTTGAGAATATGCATTTGAATCCTCCCATTGATCTTTTGTTTGAGAGCCCTCACCATGAGTCAACTACTTAGTGGATCCTAGTGTGATTCCCATCATATCTTTCAAGAAATCATTTTCTCTGAGTATTCTTTCATTCTTCATCTTATACATTTCCTTCTCATTAATTAACATTTGGATTTGGGCCTTATTCAACTTGGCAACATTAATGGAAATCTCTGCTATAGCCATGGGATCAACTTCTCCAACCTTTAATGTCATGACATGCCCAAAAGCTTTTTCATTATCAATAATAACATTTTTTTTGTGTGGCGGATATAGGGCCCATATCATAAGTGATCCTTCATTTGGATTATATTTGGATCCTACATATATCTATGTTACCCCTTCAGGGCTAAGCTTATGTGTGGCATTATTATTTTTCAAGAAACTATCAAAAACCAAAGTAAAATTCAGATCTAACCATGGGAAAATCATAACACCCACATTTTCCAATAGTTTTCTTCCCTTCTCAGGGGTCATGTCTTCCATTTATCTCTCCACACTTGGCTTTAAATTATTCAATAATTGTCCTTCATTGCTTGGTGTTATATCTTCAACTAACTCCCTTATTGATTTTCCCTTTTGTTTGTATAAGAAAGCCTTGAATTTTGGAGACTTCACAAATTCATCATTAGCCACAAATGATTTGTATGCCATTTTCCTTGTATCTGCATCTGAACTTTCTTCAGCATCTGGTTCTCTAGGAGGACACTTTTAATTTTGAGTTCTTAGTCTAGAGATTTTTTAGCTGGGCTATGAGGCCTATCATCACTAGATGTCTCTTCTCCAGAGGATAACAATTCTACATCTTGTAGTCCCCTATTGTATTCATCAACTACCATTTCTACTTCTTCCTCCTCCAAATTCCTAATTAAATCATCATATTGATAGGGTATATGATCATACCTTCCTAAATTCATTTTTTTCCTAGCAGAATGAATGTACCCCTCTGGATCAAAACCATTTCGTGGTGGACCTCTCTTCATATTATATTGAAACAATTTATCAAGAATCATATCATACCCCTCTTTTGATAACACGGTGAAATCACCAAAGCACAGTGTGTTGGTCATGAATGCTTGTTTTCCAAAAGAACTTAGATTCATGACATTTGAAAATCCATCTACCTAACAATTTCCAAATAAGCAATTCTGTTAGGCACCATTTTGGGTAGGATAAAAGGTGTATCTTCGAAGCCGTATACTCTAATCATGGTTGCATCTTCTAAACAATACCAATCTCCCCAATTGTAGCTAATAAGCCCAGTGAAGTCTTTGGGTCTGAGAAATCCTTTTATCTCATTAGATAATGAATACTCACAAGGGTGATTATAGAATCCATGCAATGGTTTCACAAAATACTCCTCAAAATGTATAAAACAAGAGTTGGAAAACCTGCTATTCCAGATAGCAATCCATAGCTGAATTGGTAATATTTTACCTTCCCTTTCCAACTGTGAAATCCTTAATTTCTCAGCCCCAATTCCTATCCATAATATAGTATTATGTGCATAAAGATTGAATAATGCATGAAATGTAAAATAGGAGATCCATTTTTTATTGCCATCAATCCTAAATCAAGCCCTTTGAAGATATATGAGGAATAATAAAAGGGTCTAGAGTTATGACACAGGGCATCTACTACAATCACCATGGGAACAATTGACATGTATTTAGGGGCCTCCATCCCCAACACTTGGCATGTTGAGAAATATGTATATCTCATGTAGGGATCAAATAGGTCAATATGAAATGGGGGCCCATCATTATCTTCCAGTGGAAATAAATTTCCATCCTTCTTAGGTCTATGTAATGGTAGCCTCCAAACCTTATATATGGTGCCCATCCTCCAGAACTCTTTCTCTAACTCTTCATGCAAATTTTTTTTGTTACATGTCCCTTCCAAGTTAAAAAATTCACATATTGCGACCTCTGATATATGTATAAATGGATTTCATGATGGGTCACAAATGGATTTGAGCTTTGGGTTATAGTGGGTAGCTAACAGTTTCACCAATTCTACATCCACAAACACATTTGGGCGGACTAATTTTCCTAGGTTGAAATTCCAAGGATTACACATTGGCTCAAATCGATTCCTCTGATGGTAGTGAAAATGAACAACTCATATCCCCTAATTGAGGTCTATATATCACATATGTGCTTACATTTATCCTCCAATTTCTCTACCTTTGCCCTAAGCTGAGCAGAGCGCCTAGCTTTAGGTCCTGCATCAGGTAGCTGGTCAATAAGGTCTTGATTTAGTTTCCTCTTAGCTAACTCTGGCTCATTCTCAGTTTCAATTTTTTATTTTTTCCCTTTAGGATGACTACTTTCACCTTGCCTCCTACCTTTTGATTTTCCTGAGCTGATACTTTCAATTTTACTTTCTTAAGATTACAAAATAAAAAATATGATTGCAGAGAACTTACAAGTCCTGTTTGAAGATCCATGATTGTAAAATATTTTGGCCCTTCGTTCGCTCTCCCATTTCTCCTACTGCCAATTCTGCAAAATCACCTTCCATTATTCCTCTTCAATTTAGGGAATTATCTATGCTTTGGGTGTTCGTGCCACCATTAATGTCTTAGCTTTGAGCATGAGTGTAGCATATATTTTGAATTTCCCACTGTCACATCAAATTATTTTATCGCCAAGACAATTTGAAACTCTAGGTGATCCTTTTTATTTGGGTTAAGCCAACATTCACTAAGCACCCCATTGGTCGAGGAGACATCATATCATTCCTATCGATATCAAATGGTTAATCCTTCAAATTCTTATTATTTTTTCCAAATGTCACTCGATGAACCTTTTTATCTATTTGTATCTTTACCATCAAGAGAATAAGTGTTGCTGAGATATTTAAAAGTTTCCCTGATGTTATAAGTCTCCCCGATGAACATTTCTTTCATTTTGAGTAAGTCAGAAAGACTCTCGTTGATGTAACTTCCATTGGCATGACAAAGAGAGTCAGGAAGACGTTTCAAACCTACTCCAATAACATTTGTCTTGCTGATATATTTCCTCGTGCTTCATCGGTGAGACAAGATTGTAGAAGTTGAAAAACCAACTTCACAGTCCCCAAGAACACCTGCAAGCAATCACCTATCACATGCACAGATATTCAGAACAAGAAATGAAATAGTTCTGTAAACTCTTAGAGCAAACCTGTGCAAGCAAAAATCAGAGAATTGATTATTGAGAATAATGTTTTACAAATAATACAAAAGCCTTCGAAAAGGAAATGATGCAATAAAGCAGGAAAAAGCAACCCTAATCTTATCTTGAGCAAAAGATAGCTCAATAAGATAAGATAAGAATTAAATGATAATTATCCTAGGAAATAAATAATTACCTAAGTAAACTTATCCTAAAGTGTAATTAAATAATTAATTACACCAATACCCCCCATAAGTGCAACTTAGGGAGAAGCAAATTATTATGCAAATATGAGTCCCGACAACAAGGCCTGATCAGGTACTCATGTACAAATGCAATGCAAACTAAATCAAACGGGGTAAAGGAGAAAACCACATGGGAACAAAACTCCTCCCCAAAATAGAATGCAATAAACTACCTAAGTGATAAAAAATGGAGGACTCCATAAGACCCCCAAGGACACCATTCATCACAAAGATACATGAAAGAATCCCCCCATAAGAGAGGAAGAAAGAGACCACAGATCCCCCCAGAATGAAGTAACTCCAAAAGAAGTGAAGAAACTCAATCTCCAAAAAGAAGTGAGAGGGAAGAGGTCGAATGAAAGAAATCTCTAAAGGTGGAATAGGTGCAGCCCAAGATGTCTCCACACAAGCAAGTGTGACCTCAACAAATGAAGAAGCCAAAGTAGGTGAAGACTCAATTGAAACCTCCAAAGATGTATGATCAACTGGATCCTGTTGCACTGAAATAGAAGAAGCAACAGGAGGTGGAGGAGATGGAATGGAAGGCTCGAGAATAGGATCCGAAGTGAGAACACCAATGTTCAAGAAGCCAAATCTCTCCTCTAAAAGATAATGCACACTCAAAGTGTGAGGAACAGAAGCACCACTACTTGCAAAATCAGTGAAAGAATACAATCGAGATGAGTGATCCACTATCCCAATAGCAATAACTGCTCTACTCTCCAAGTCTCTGATGATAACTGAATCAGGTGTGAACTCCACAGATCTCCCATTGCCCCTATGTGTTATTTGATAAATGGAAAGAAGGTTGTTTGTCAAGTGAGGAACACACAGGACATCCTGAAAGGAGTGGTCCCCAAAACTAATAGACCCCTTCCTTGTAACACTCATGTAAGTGCAAGGCTCAAAGGAAGTGAACATAAACTGTGAAGATGCCATATGATGAGATGCTCCTAAATCTAGAAGCCATCTCCCTGATCCAATACCTGAAGAAGCACAAAGAGCATGTCCCTTCATATTTGATGAAGTATGTAAACTAGCTGTGCTTGTGTTATGCTACTCTGAAGAAGAAGAATGAGGAGAAGAAGATGATGTAGACATCCTAGAAGGCAAATCAATCTGATGTTTCTGAAGAAGATGTTTCAGCTCATCAATGTCCTTCCCTCTTGCAATATGCACATGTAGATTTCTCCTTCCTAAATAATTTCCCCTTAGAAGAGGAGGATGAATCTGAGGACTCCTTCTGTTGCTCATGAGGTTTGGAATCCTTTTGTTTCTATTTCTTTCCTTTGCCTATAGAAGCCTTATGATCTCTAGGCTCCTGTGATGCAATAAGTGCCTGTGAAGAGGAAGAAGTTTTCACCATGCCCATGCTAGCTAACTTAGCTTTCTCTCGAGTGAGAGATGAAGCAAAGTCATCAAGAGATGGCATAGTGAATCTTGTCCCAAGTGCATCCCTAGTGGCATAAAAGGTAGAAACAAAAACTGAATAATCTAGTCCAAGCTTAGAAAGAATGGACAATATCAACTGAGAGTCTTCTTTCTGAACACCACACTATGACAACTGTTATCTAAGAGACTTGAGTTTGGTGAAAAACAACTGGATGCTGTCAAAATCCTTAGGATTTAAGCCAATAAGCTCATTCTCTATCTAAAACCCTCTCATAGTATCCTGCTTCCCAAACAAAGACTCCAAAGTAGCCCATATATCCTTTGGTGTAGTGCAAGATTCAATGTGGAAAAGGAGGTCAGAGGAGAGAGACATACATAATGTTCCATAAGCCTCATCACACCTATTAAACCATTTTCTCTTTTCAGTAGCACTTGTAGGTTCAATTTCTGTGCCCATGGTTACCCTATACAGCCCTTTATGTTTCAAGTGAATCTCCATTTGTTTTTTCCAACCAAAATAGTTGAATGGAGTAAGGGGTGCAATGTTGTGTAAATCCATGACAGAAAACAGCAATAATATACTCTCAAATAAAAAAAAATCCTCTTGGATCTCAAAAAACACTCCTAATTGCACGTTTCCCAAGAAAATAACTCAAAAGATAAAGGCTGAGATCTGACAAATAAATCAGATACCTGGTAAAAATTCTACAAAAAACAGGTCTAAGATCTGAGAAGAGCACTGAACCAGCTTTCCAACGCCTATTCGTTTTCGAAAAACGAAGCCAAGACGCAAAAGTTATGCCTTCTAGAGTGAAAACAATAAATTTTGGCTTGGACAAGTGAAAAAGGCATCAAAACGGAAAAATCAGAAAAAAATACTAGCACCACTAGAATGGCGTCGGAAGCAGCTTTCTGACGATATCTCGTTTTCAAAAACCAGAGACCATATGCTCAAGATATGACTATTTTACTAAACATGCTCATTTAGGCTTTAAACCAAAACTTTTATTAATTTAAATATAAAAAAATTAATAAAATATTTAGTTGAACCTTCATGCACGAAAATCGAGGTAGCACATAAATCAAAATGGCACAGAAATCAATGCAGCTCAAAATTGATGCAGACCCCAAAAAATATGGCACGAAAATCGATGCATCCGTACAGATCCGTACGGATTTTTTTTGCAACTATTTTGAAATTTTCCAAAAACACTAAAAAATTAATGTTCAGTAAACCCTATCATATTTTATATGAAAATAGGGGTTTTTGGGGCTTCTGAGCACATCCATGAAGTCCATTTTGTACTAGCATTTATTGTTTGAGAGATCAAAGTCAAAATTTCTCAAAAAATGATGGAAAACCCCTCTGATCTGGCCAAAAAAAATAGAATAAAACCCTTACACATAAAAAGATGCTGTGAGAGAATATCTTCAAAAGATGAATAGGAAGCAACAGGTCTGGAGCTTTGATACCATGTAGACGTTGAAAAACCAACTTCACTGTCCCCAAGAACACCTGCAAGCAATCACCTATCACATGCACAGATATTCAGAACAAGAAATGAAATAGTTCTGTAAACTCTCAGAGCAAACTTGTGCAAGCAAAAATCAGAGAATTGATTATTGAGAATAATGTTTTACAAATAATACAAAATCCTTTGAAAAGGCAATGATGCAATAAAGCAAGAAAAAGCAACCCTAATCTTATCTTGAGCAAAAGACAGCTCAATAAGATAAGATAAGAATTAAATGATAATTATCCTAGGAAATAAATAATTACCTAAGTAAACTTATCCTAAAGTATAATTAAATAATTAATTACACCAATAAGGATGAGTATCTTGCCGATGGTATTTCATCGATGATACATGTATGCTCAGACTAACTTATAGATCTCTCTATGATAGTGTTTGTCTTTCCGATGAACTTCTTCATCAGTGAGACCATGAGTTGTATCTTCCCGATATGTATCCTCCTATGAAATTTGATCGGTGTGACAGTCTTGACCTCTCGCTGATATGCCCAAAACACCTATGTTGGAATGTAATAGCTTATGGATTAGAGAGACCTGCATCTACTCATGCTGATATGGATTATTTATTCAAATGATTTTGCTTAGGAGGATTTCAAGATATCAAATGGTCAAGACTGATGTGATCATTGGTAATTATGATATGCAGAGGGGATTATATCAATTTTATACTCAAGATGTAGCTTTCTTTGGGAAATTTATAAGTGAAAATTACTACAAAATTTTGAAAATTTTATAGTTCCAACACCTCCAATGTCTTACTGAAAATCAGAATATCATCCAAATAAACAATAACAAATTTTCCTAAAAATTCTTTCAATACCTCATTCATAAGCCACATAAATGTGCTCAGTGCATTGGTTAGCCCAAAAGGCATGACTAACCACTTGTACAAGCCCTCGTTGGTTTTAAAGGTTTTCTTCCATTCATCTCCTTCTCTAATATAGATATGGTGATATCCGCTCTTCAAATCTATCTTTTTGAAGTACTCAACTCCACCCAAACAATCCATAATCTCATCCATTCTCGACAAGGGAAATTTATATTTGATGGTGATCTTGTTGATGGCTCTAGAATCTATACAAATCCACCATTCCCCATCCTTCTTTGGTGCTAGTACTGTTGGTACTACACATGGACTCAAACTCTCCCTAATCAATACTTTTTGTAACAACTCTTGCACTTGTCTATTCAACTCTTTACTCTCTATTGGAGTGATGAGCTACCTTATTTGGAAAACTAGCTCCAAGAATTAGGTCCATTTGATGATTAATATTTCGTACTAGAGGAAAACCTTTAGGTACATTATTAGAAATAATAGCTTGAAACTCATTCAACAAATTTGAAACCTCTACAGGTACCTCAGTAGTATCTTCTTTATCAACTCTAGGGATCAATGCAAAACACATATGCTCATGCTTCATACCTTCTAGGAACTTTCTTCCATCAACCAAACAAATTCTTGCATTACTGCATACCTTTTCTTCTTCCTCTTTCAAGGGCTTCAACTTATGATGAACCTCATCCTTTGTCAAAGAATAGGTGTTGACATGTCCATCATGTACTAATCGCTGGTCAAACTTCCACGGTCTGCCTAACAACATATGACAAACATCCATAGGAATAATATCACACAATACCTCATCATGGTAATTTCCAATCTTGAACTTTACTAGACATTGTTCATTTACCAAGGCTTTATGGTTCTTCTACAACCAAGCAGTCTGATATGGTTTTAGATGACTTATTCTCTCCAACGATAACTTACTAACCATTTCTTCTGAAACAAGGTTATCAGTACTACCACCATCAATAATAACATTACAAAATTTACCTTCACACTTACATCTAGTGCGAAAAAAAATATTCCTTTGAGTTGGTTCCTTCTTATTCAGCAAGGCTCTTCTAGTAACAAGAACTTCTCCTCTTTTTGCATCCTCAGAATGTGAAGACTCAACATCTTCATCTACATGTGCAACTCATGCATTAACCTCAGGCCTTCTATTTTTCCTTCCTTGATGTTGAGGACACTCATAGGCTCTATTTCCTTCTTCTCCCCACTAGAAATAGGTTCCATGGAAGCATCCTCTTCCTGATCCTCATCTAGATCTTCTTCTTCCTCTTTGGTCTCCACTATTCTGATCATGAGGATGGTAGGTGTTGTCTCCTTTCTAGTTTTGGCTTCTACTAGAACATTCACCATTCTTTTTATCTTCATTTCAACCTCCATATGACCATCCACCAGTCTTTCCTCCATGGCCTCACCCTCATTGTTTGTTCTCAAACCTCTTGTTCATTCGTTCTTCAACCTTTACAAAAAACTAATAAGCATCTTCAATAGTGGTCATTCTTAGTGCTAATTCTTCTTGTATGCTTGGCTTCAACCCATAAATATAACGAACAAATTTATCCTTATTCACCTCAGAATTTCCTATCTAAATCAGGACCTTGTGAAATTCCTCTGTGTATTCTTTCACTGTCCTTGTTCCTTGCCTCAAGCTTTACATCTTCTTGAGCAACTCCAATTCGTAATCAATTGGAATAAATTGTTTCTTCAATTTTGACACCATTCTATCCCATCTGGAAATTGTATCTTTCCCTTGTCTTCCCCTTTCTAACTAGACCTCTTTCCACCATATACTGGCATGACCTTTCAATTTTTTCTTTGTAAACTTCACTCTGTGAGGATCTTCCATCTCCTCAAACTCAAAAAATTCCTCCATGTCATTGATCCAATCAATCAATTCTTCAGGATTCAAATTTCCACTAAAAGTCAAAACCTCCATTTTAGGTCTCTTCCCAATGCTTGAGATCACTTGTAGCAATCTTCTTTCTCTAGGATCCATTGGATCCGACTCTTCCTCTTCCATTTCATCTTTATTGTTACTCTGTCTCGTTGCACATCTCTTCTTCGAACCTCTTGTTGCAAGGTTTCTAACTTCCTTCTAAGGGCTCTGATTTTATCTCTAAGTGGATCTCTTCCTCCACCACCTCATCCTCTACCTCTGCTATACTAGGCATGTCTTGGAGGAATCTTGAACTAAACCCACACTCACAGGTCCTGTTACAACTGCCTCACATTCAACACTATGTTATAGGCTCAGGAACTCTTGCTCTAATACCACTTGATGAGGGCCACACCACCCAAAACCCACATAAATCAAAACAACATATACCAACACAAAAGATGCGAGAAAAAAAATGAATCACTTTCAATTATTTTCAAAAAATGATATAACATATTCAAAGCTTACATGCTATAGCCTTATGGGCTTGATTCATTACAACAAAATCAACTCTGAAAAGAAAATCTACTATTTGGAGCCACAATCTGCGCTATAAGGGCCAACTTCTACAACCCCCACTTAAACCTTTTTATTTTCCCCAATAACCACCCTAGAATGTTCTAGAAAGTTCAATTTTCCCCTTTTGTTTTGGTGCTAAAATTCTTGCCATTTGATTTATTTACTAGGAAGAATTTTTTATAAAATTCACTTTTTTGAGGACCAACTTCCCAGGGCCATAACTTTTGATATGGGTGTCTGATTTTCTATTATTGCATATTGTTGGAAAGCTCTTTATGAGCTCTACAACACATGAACCAATCATAGGTCATCTTGGCCACTTTTTTAGTTGTTTCGAGGCCTCTAAAGTTTTATATGTAAATTCGAAGTTGCATTGGAGAAATTTCTCAGGACATATACTTTAATTTCTCCAAAACAATGCAAGTTATTGAGGTGATTCTTTCATGACTAGAAATTCTTTTCAGCTCTACTCCTTTGGGTAAATTTTCACGTCCATACGAGCCTGTTTAGGCCAACTTACTAAAAATAGTAAGTGCCCATTTTTTGCTATTTTTCATGCCTGATAGTCTTATACCCCCTACATGCCATCATGGGACTCAAAAAAACTAAATAAAATGAAGAAAACATTTTTTTGGGTGATGCAAGATGACCCTACATCGTTTGATGTGTTAGCTCTCAAAAACACGGGTAGAATGCCTCAAGAGGCTACCAATCTCTTGATATGCTTTAGGCTAACAAACAAGGTTAATAGAATTCAACCTTCTACTCTTCAAGTGCTGCTAGACCTAGGTGGGTGTACCTATCTGAATGAAGCAGACTTGACTTATGATTATTCTTCTTGCAATGATTTGTCCACAATGGTAGATGGAAGTGAACAAATGAATTCAAACTCGATACAAATAGCAATAGCAATCTTCTAAATCTAAATCCTAAAATGCTCAATTAACAGATGTAAAGGAAATGAATGAATCCAAATGATGAAGTACAGAGACTAGTGCCTTATTGGGTATGCAGAGTCAAATGAAACAGAAGTGGGAAACTTATTCTGGAAAAAACTCAAATTGTCGGCATATGATCTATTTATAACTTGTATAAACATGCAGGATTATGACTGTTGAGCTCCACTTTAATAATTCAGATGAATCTCTCTGATTACTGTGATCAACTAAGAGGATTTAATCTCTCCTTGAAAGAACCAATCAATTAATCACACAGATACAACAAATGTGCACTGATAAACTGAAGAAAGAATCAACTTGGAGACATCTTAGCAATATTTTCAATAAACTCAACAGACAATTGACACTAGAAATAAACTACCACACCAACTGATTTTCATTGAAATTGCCATTTGAAAACATGCATCATAGTCTCTAAAATGAGAACTTTATTCTACTGTATCCATTCCTAATCTATCTACTATATCTAATCTGATCTTATTTTCTCCATTCACAACCGGGAATGAATATTTATGCATATGCATCTGAATAGACACATCGTTTCATATTCCAATGTCAACAAACAATAGTATTCGGGCAAATCCCATGTTGGCCTGCAACTGTATTTAGCATTCACACGTTGGCCACAGTGTTTGAATCCTTGTTGATCATTCACTGAGATAACCTGTAAGTATGTCGAAGGTAATAATATTGCTGTCAGTCACCCCCCTTGTTCCTTCTGTTTCGCCGTGACTTATCTACCGTTGGGGAAAAATCATATCGATCACATTTTGTTTCCCTGAGACGTATTACTTCATTCTACATGTAATGTTGTAACACTCTGATATCGGGGAGACCTCTTGTAAATTACATTATGTTTTCACCCAAAGCCCTCTTTTATCTCTTGCGTGTCGCCATGACTTTATGATATTGGGGAGAGGTCACACAAATCACTTCATGTTTCACCGAGAGCCATCCCTCCAACCTGTGTTGCTGAGACAAATCAATTCTCATACCAATGGAAACCTTTTGTGTAATGTCAGCGAGACCGAAGGTCACTCGCCAAGACCCTACTCTGATATCTCTTAGTCCAGCCAAAGTGAATCCTCATATGTTGTTCGGTGAGACTCCTCCCGATAACCTTTTGATAAAAACCTTATGTTGGAAAGACCCAACAATGTCGTTGAGACATCACGGAATCATTATTACATTTCATCAAAGCAGTAACTTTTTCCGATAAGACCTTCAGTGCATTGGTCGGTGAGACCAAAAATCCTCGATGAGACCACATATCGAATACAACACTCATGCTGATATGTTCCTTCTCTATCGCCGAAACAACACGTATGTCTAGCCGAATGGTGAATGCACAAGATTTGTAATCGTTGTGACATTAGATGAGTCTTTCTGATATGCAACACAGACTCATATTAACAAGACTACTCAATGGGTCGGGGAGACCATAACAAACTCATGCCGATATAGACCATAATGAGAATTATTCAAGACTCGATGGAAACTATGGGACCATATGGAAAAATATGCACACGGTAGGACCGATTTGGAAATTTATGAGTGAAATCAACATGTAAAATCATCAGATTTTTACAATTCTAATAGGATGCTCCTGCATCAAAAGCCTTACTAAAATAACATCCATCGAATATGAAGTATATAAAAGAAATTGAATGCTAGTAAGAAACGAAATAAAGTGGAATGCAGGGTGCAATACATAGAAAATGTAGTGATTTTCATTCATATCACAGATACCACTTCTCCCAGTTTAGTGCGGATTCATAGATCATAAGGTAACAAATGCCCCATACATACAAATTCCCAAGCCAGGGATGAAAACAACAATATAGCATAGATTGTATGGCAAAAAAGTATGTAAGAATTTGAAAGAAAAAAGAAGGCATATACAACAACTTGAATGTCCCAAAAGATGTCATAATAAGGAGCACAAAGATTCAGCTATGCACAAATTGGTTTTATTGAAGGGCTTCACAAATTCTCAAGCAAATACCTACAGCTGAGTACAAGATACAAATAGAAACGAATGAACACAAGGTACACCCTGAATAAAGTTTGGGCTTGATAATTTATCAAGAATAGGAATCGACACCATTATATGGGGTGTGCGTTGTAGACAAGCACAATTCAATTTTCAATAAAAAACTTCAAAAATTTCCAAACGTTGAATCTCATAAATGGTACACTTAGAAATTAGTAAGAATTGTTTGTTTCAACAACACAATTACACCATTTCCTTTTCTACAAAATTAGAATTGAGATTATCAAGAACCTAGTTTCTCCTGCTTTCCAAAGTGATGATTGATGTAGAGCTCACCGCTCCATGCTTACAACTTCAATACACTTCAGAATTTTCAACAACACTACAAAAGACCCAATTCTTAAACCTCCAAAAACCAAAAGGAAAGCCTTCAAGAACAAGAAAATTATTCATGGGAAGAGAAGCAAGATTAGTTTTTCCAGAAATTGTGAAAAAGCCCCTTTCTTTTAGTAATTAACCAATTTATTTATTGTTCCATAATCTCCATTACTACATACACTTTCTTTAAATTAATTATTTTATTTTATTTTCCATCCATTGTTAACTGCCACAATTCAAATATATTTATTTATAACATATCCTTATTTATTTGCACATAATAAATCAACTTTAAGATATTTTATTTATTTATTTAATTTTTCATTTTAATTATGTTTGCACAAATATATTTATTTTAATATTTCTATATTAAATCATAATTTTAATTTATTTAAAACAAATAAAACAATAATAATATTTTATTTTATCAATACCACAATTATATAAAATATTTTATTTTAATTATCACAATGTCTTTTAAATTTAAATAACTTTATTATAATGTAATAATTAATCTTGAATTACTAATCAACCAATTTAATCAAATGAATAGAATATCAAGCAGTACATGACCACACAACGAAACAAAAAACAAGACCATGACAATAGAGATGAACCAATTCACAAATGAACAACACTACTAGGGTGACAATGGATACACATCCTCGTCAAGGATGATGGCTAGACAAGGGATGAAATGCTATCTCCATCAACAATTTCCATTGGGTTTAAGGCACGCTCAAACTTGAAAATTCAAGGGGAGTTGATGCCTAGTGCCTGCAACCTACATCAAACCAAAAAAGTTGAGCATGTACATACAATCAAACACACTGTGAAAGGAAAGTCGTAGCATCACAGGGCACTTAGAAGCAAGTGATGCAACATTGTTCCCCTTCACCAAAATACATCAACACACACTAATCAGATACTAATCAACATGATATGAACAATCATTAGATAATCACATGATACTCATAATAAGATTAATCCACATAAACAATTAAATCTATGTACTAATCATAGCATAAGCATAAAACATTAGTGATAAAAGTATCATCAACTATCATCATAAATGTGAATCCAACATCAAGAAAAGTATCATAATGTCCCAATCCAAAACAACTTTCAGTAATAGAAACAAACTAAGGGGCACTACATTGTATATATGTGTACTTTTATATACATTTTTACATTTATGTTTTTATTTATCTACATAAATACATATATAAATATATACATATACATATTTATAATCATATACACACATTTTTAATATATATTTATATGTGTAAGTATATGTGTATACATATACATTTATATTATATAGTATATACATAGACACATAAATACATAGATATGTATGTATGTGTCTATGTATATACTATATAATATATGTATATGTATACACACATATATATTCACACATATAAGCATAAGCATGTAATTTATATACATATGTTTGTACATACATATAAATACACACATACATATATATATGTAATTTATATTTATATGTGTTTATATGTATAATACATATAGATAAAAATATAAATTTACAACACACTATTTTTCTTGGTTAAAATGAGGAACCTCTTTTTTAGAGCTCAATTGAACTACTTACATTATCTTAGTTTTGGATTCCTAGTTTGGTAGGGAAGGTCACTTTTTTTTTAATTATCTTGGTGAGGTATACGTTTGGAGTTGTTATGTTTAATGTGAGCATAGGAATTTATTCCCTTGTCATTTTTATTTCTTGATCCATCTTAGGGGCTATAAGTGGCATGACCTCAAGTTGTAGTCCTAATTATGGACTTGAATCATGATTGCATTTTTTTTTCATTTAAGTTTGGGTCTTGAGATTAACTAATGATTTAGAGGAAGCTTTTAGACTTGTATTGGTAAAATTTCATCTTTTAAAAAAATGTTTCCATAGTTAAAATAATGACATAATATACACTTAACATAAACAAGATACTCGTGGTTAAGAATTGCATTGGTCACAAATTATTTTTAAGTAAATATAATGACATTTAAGTTATCTTATGCCTCATTTTGGGTAACCCTAAATTTCTTTTTTCTAGTTATAATTCCTTTTAGTGTTTATGGTAGTTGTAACTATCCTCCATATTTTGGTTGCACATTTTCTTCTGTAGGATAAAAATAAGGTGTTTCTATAGGTATTAGACCTTACATAACTTGTAAAAACCTACCTCCATCATATCCATAAGGTATGTCTCATAAATATTGTGTAAATAAGAGAACTTTATGATAGTCTTGAAAGTGCTCCAACCAATCATTGGTTTTAGAAATCCTAAATTTCATGAAAAACTTAAGTTATCAAAAATATCATGCCCTATAACTCCTTGGATGATGCATTGAATCCATTTATATTACTCCCAATATCCAGTTTAGAAAAAAATATAGATTATGGGCATGAAAAATTCACCATAATATTGTTCTAAAACTATTACAGGTTGAACATAACTAGGAAAACCTTATATCACATGGAAAATTACATTTATTTACAAACCTCCACCTCAAAATTACTTGTATATGTAAGAGTTGGTATATAATAACTCTACACCATGCAATATTTTGTTGGAGGTTATAGCCACCCAAGATCTAGGCACTTCATGAAAATACAAGAGAGATCAATATGCAATGCTCAAGATTGCAATGAAATTAATTATCCAAGAATTCTTGCAATCTACATATGTATGAGACCTCCTAGTTATATAGCCAAGGACAAGACATAGGATTATGGAAAATTTCTTAATCCTATGCCATGTGACAACTTATCACAACTACCTAGGACACATGCACTATAATTCAAAAGATAAGATGGCAACTAACACTTTCTAGAAAGATTCCCTCCTATGACTCAAGTAAACTTAGCATGTAAATAAGTCTCCTAGTAATGAATTAACTAGGTACAAGACTTTATTTACACAAACACCCCCCCTTAAGTGCAACTTAAGGAGTAGTTGATTATCATGCAAATGACACAAGGATGGGTCTCAACTACAGGGCCATGTTAGGTACCCATGGACAAATGAAAATGAAATCTCTCGCAAATGGAGAAAAGGAGAAAACCTAGTGGGACAAAACTCCTCCCAAAAAGAGATGAAAAACAAAATTCTCTAAATGATGAATGAGAAGGAAAAAACCCCATTCAAGGAAAAATTCCCCCATAAGAGAGAAAAAGAAGAGAGACTATCTATCCCCCTCTCAATGTTGAGTTTCTTACAATGATGGTAGAAGCTTGAAATTGAATGTTGAAGATGATCCAAAAGTTTCAAACAACATTCCTCCCCTTAGGAAGAAACAAAACCAAGATGGTATGAAATATGTCTTCCCATTCTTGAAAGGAATATTTGGGAAGAAGGATGATAGATGATGCATCTGAAGAATGCTCAAGTGTCTCCATGTCAATGTTGAAAGGTGTCATACTCAAAATATGCATTCTAGGCCACATTGTTGAAGAAGACAATGCATAATCTCCTATAAATGATTGAAGAATACAATCTAAAGACAAGGATACCTCCTTTAAAGATAAATAATCCTCCATTTTTTTTCCAAAAGAATCCACACTCACGTCAAATTTCAAAGGATGATCATGTAAAGAATGAACAAGAGGGTTAGAATGTTCCCTCACAACAACTAAAGAAGGATCACCTCCATAAAAGAGAAGATGAAGGTAATTAATGATGTCTCCCAAATATGAAATGTGGGACTCACAAAAAAAACCAACAATGTTTGTCAAGTACTCATACCATGTAGCCATCTTTGGAAGACAATGAATGTCTTGCTGCACTAAATCACAAGGAGCCAAAACTATGGCAATGCAAGAATCATCAAGTACAATAGTAATTGAAGGAGATGGAATATCAACACATGTCACTAGATCCTCAGTGGATGAAACAATACCAAGATTCAAATGACCATACTAAATATCCTCAAAAGTTTCCACACAAGATGCCTCAATGTGAACATCTACCAAATCATTAGGAGAAAAATGTGATAAGGTATAGACTTGAGATTGGCGATCAAACTCCCCAATTGCAAATATATGTCTTATTTTCAAATATTAGATTATGACAGAATTTGGTGTGAACTCAACACTCTTGCATGCTCCACCATGTGTGATATGATAGATAGAAAAGGATATTGTTTGAAAATGAAGGCACACAAAGAACATAATTGAATGCTCCATCATCCATGTCAATGGATCCCTTCCCACAAACATGCATATATATGTTGTTCACCATCAAGATGCGTGGTGATGAACAATTCTCGAATGAAGAGAACATACTCTCTGATGAATCCATGTGATGTGAGGCTTTTGAATCAAGTATTCACCTCTCTAACTTAGAATTTGCAACTGCAAAAAGTTCTTTCCCCTTGATTTTATTGGATTTGATGATTAAGAAGAATATGAATCCTTTGATGATGAAGACTCATTGATTTGATGCTTCTTAAGATGATGCTTCAACTCATCAATTTTTTTTTAATAACAATGGTGTTCATCATGCCTTGATTTCTTGCAATATGCACATGTAGGCTTCTCCTTCTTAGATTATTCCCCTTTTGAGGGAGAGGATTTTGATTCCTTATGTGGATTTTTATTTTTCTTTTGATCAAGATTCCTTGGTTCTTTCTATACCTTTGACTCACTAGCGAACAATGCTTGTGACTTGAAAGACTTGATTAGACCCATGATTTAATGAGTTAACCCACTTTAAAAAAAAATCATATTTAAATGAGTTAATATAGATTTTTAAATGCAATTAGGATGTAGATTTGAATGATGATGAAAATTAACCCTGTTGCAACCTATGATGCAAAATGATATACTATTTTTTATTTGTATGCCTTTTATGATGCAAAAATGAATTCCTAAATGAATCAATGCAATATTAATGTTGAACAAGAAAACTAAGAGGGCGGTGAATCAGTTGTAGCAAATTTAACCTTTGAAACTTTCACCAAAAATCAAATCTATTATCATTCACAAATCCTTTACTCTGCTAACATGATTAATCATTAAGTGTAAATGTAGAAATTGAAAGAAGAAAAACCATACACACAATAACACCAGATTTACATAGAAAACCCAATAAGGTAAAAACCACAGTGAGGATCAAATAACAATATAGAGAATATCAAAACTAAATACAAAGGCTCACTGCCAGAAAAGCTCACCGTCCAGTAAGGGTTAACCACATAGAAGGCTCACTGCCATAGAATTACAAAAGAAGATAGAAGATATTTGTTATAGAGAGAAAAAAATCTCAATGCAATAGATATTTCCACCATAATTTTCTCACACACTTGCAAACATTCTTGAATGATAGAGTACACCGTCAACTCACTACCTCTAAAAACTTGCCACTTGAATTTCACACTAATCTACTCAAACTTGTAGCACAACACACACTATTTCATATCTATCTCACATCTATCCTTCTTTTGCATTAATTCATTCTTTTCTCAACATCTCAACTTATATTTATACCATATTCAATCTTGAAAATCATCCAAAGTTAGCCACTTACTATTTTTATTTACAATTTCAAATTAGGTTGGTACCAAAACATTCTACAGTGGAATTATAATGAGGGAAACCAAAACAAATATATAAAGAGGACTTAAATAAGTCACAACATGCCTCAATACACTTATATGATCTTCATAAGTAGCATTTAACACAAGGTTTGCCAAAAACAATGTAAAATACATAAATCAATTAAGCACACTCAACCTCAACATGATCCAATATTTTTGGATAAAAAAATTAACTTGAACATGACCTCTTCAACTTATCCTAAGAACTGCAAGTCATAAGACTCGAACAAGAAGAAATATGGAGCAACTACATTTCTCTCGAACCTCAGCCAAATACAGAGAAAATAATGGTTCACAATAGGTGAACATAAATCACACTATACAATGATGTAGAAACCCAAAATATAGATATAATAGCTTCCAACAATCATGAACAATACCTTATATCCTCACTAGCATAGAAACACATTTCAAAGAAAAACCTAGAGAAAACATTAAATACCTGCAACCATTTTATTATAATTTTCTCGATATCTTCAACATATAAAACCAATAACCAATCATACATGTCATTAGCGACAACAACAACTAGTTGACTAGTTAACTAGTTAACTAGTTGAAATCAATAAAAAAAACCTTCATACTTGCAACAATCTCCCCCTTTATCATTGATGGCAACACATGATGTGAAAAAACATCAAAGAAAACACAACTCTGAACACACTTTCTCACCCTCAGTAGATAAACATTTTCACATGATATTCTTCCTAGATAAAATTTTTTCACATGATACTCTTCTTAGATAGACTTTTTTTTTCACATGATATTCTTCTCCCCCTTTTACATCAATGGAAAAGGAAAAATATATTTAACATTTTTCTCCTTTGTCATTAAGGACTTTACTAGTATTGAATACTTCCATTTAGAAGTATACCCAAACAATTTTCCAATGACAACACAAGATACTACATGCTTCCCCTGAGAGGTAGCCACCAAACATTAATCTAGAAGAAAGATAGATCCATAGATCCACTAGACTGATGCATCTCCATATGCATCTAGTTCAAGAAAGGAGGGAAAATAACCCCTAACTTCTATCGGAGATACTCAAAAGTATCTTTAGGAAGAGCCTTAGTAAATATGTCAGCAATTTGTTCCTTTGTAGGAACATATTCAAGCTTTACTTTATTCTCCACAACCTTCTCTCTCAAAAAGTGATACCTGATAGATATATTCTTTGTCCTTGAGTGCATCATTGGATTCTTTGAAATTTTAATTGCACTTGTATTATCACAGAAGATAGAAATAGGATCATCATATGTTATTCTAATATTTTTCAATGTTTGTTTCATCCACAACACTTGTGTACATCAAGATGCTACAACAATATACTCAACTTCTGTAGTGGACAAGGAAACTGAATCTTTCTTTTTACATAACCATGACACAAATCTACAACCAAGAAAGAATGCACCACCACTTGTACTCTTTCTATCATCAACACAACCTTTCCAATCTGCATCTATGTAAGAACTTAGTGTAAAATAAGTATCCCTAGGATACCACAAGCCATAATCTAGAGTGCCATTCAAATATTTGAATATCCTCTTAACAAAAACAACATGTGTTTCTTTAGGGTCTTCTTGAAATCTAGCCACAAGAAAAACTGCATGCATCATATTTGGTCTAGTAGCAGTTAAATACAACAATCCTGCAATCATAGATATGTACTTGCTCTAATCATCCTTAGGTGAAGCATCATCTTTGCTCAATTTGCAACTAGTCACCATAGGAGTGCATACTAGTTTGGAACCATCCATTCTGATGCAGGAGTATCCGGTGGTGTGAGGGCAATCTTGCATCACCCAAAAAGATGCTTTCCATTTATGTTCCTATTGTTTGCTTTTTGTCGATGTTTTTGCATTTTTTGGATACCCTTTTCGTCGAATAAGAGTTTCCAACTTTTAGAATTGATTTTCTGCTTTTTTTGCTCAACTGCTATTTTTAGCAGGGGTGAATTTGAAGGCGTGGGAAGACAGAAATTTATGGGAAGGTTCAGGATGGAAAAATAAACACTTTGGCAAAAGAATCAGGTTAAGATCATTCACGGTTTGAAAGTTATTCAAGTTCCAGTTTCTGCTTTTTGCCCTGAAAAACCTTTCGAGCTCAATTTGAGGCACTAAATGGTCCTGGATGGGCCTGAAAATTTATAGAAATGCCAAAGTAGTCAACCATAGACCTACTTTGTGGAAAATCATCTTTTCGAGAGCTTTCCGAAAAAGTATTATCGTTGAAGATCCGACGGTCAGATTAAAAGTTATGGCTTCCGGAAGTTGGTGCATATTTTAGAAATGTACTAATTTTCGAATGTGAATTTAAATATGAATTTCAAATTGTAATTTTGGCGCCAAACCACCAAAACTCATATCTCGAATGTTGTTTTTGGCTCCAAACCGAAAATGGGCTATTTATGGGCTAGTTTCTAATTTTTGGGTAACATTTTGGGGAAAGAAGTTCTCATGCTGCAAAAGGGGAATCTGGGTAATTTTCTGTAAGTCTATAATTTGTATGTATCATAGAGCTCAAGGATTTGGGATCCTTTGCATGTAAGAGTTCCATATTTTTGAATAAAGTATTATTCTATATTTTTTGAGTGTTATTTTGTGTCTCAGGTTTGCTCCCTCGTCACATTCCAAACTTCTTCAACATCTCTTTTAAATATTTTGATTGAGAAATAAAAATCCCTTTTCTGTTTGATTGATTTGCAGCCCAAGAAAGAAATTCATCTCACCAAATATAGACATCTCAATTTTTTTTTGCATTTCTTCAATAAACATTTTTCACTTTGTTTCATTTCCTCCAAGGATAATATCATCAACATATACAACTACTATCAAGCTCTTGTCATTTTCAATTTTGAAATACAAATTACTATCTGTTGTACCTTTTCTGAATCAAATATCTATCCAACCTTGCATACCAAGCTTTATGAGCTTTCTTTAATCCATATAAATCCTTTTTCAATCTGCAGACCATATCCAATTGATCTGACAACTAAAATCTTTCTAGTTGTTCCATGTACACTTCTTCCAATTCACCATAGCCTATGTAGGTTATGCTAGGGTAACCCATGGCTACCCAGTGTAACCTGCCTAGGCTACCGGCCCCCATCTTGGGTTTTACTGGTAACCTCTATCGGTCGTCGGACCCCCATGCTCGCTATGTGGGATCAACATACCTTGCAAGATTACTATGTAGAGGTAAGGCAATTGATCTTGCCATTCTAGGCCTTCCCACTCATCCCAAGCCTAAACGAACACTTGGGCCCATGAGTGAGGCTACATTATCTAAATTAGTGTGTGAAACTACCCAAACCCACTAATTAATTAATTAAGTTATCACTTGATTAAACTCACAATGGGCTATCCTAGACCAACCACTTTTGGCATTGGCCCCCACTAAGAGCCACTCCCCCAACTAAAAATAATATCTCAAATTCACAAATGATAAGCCAACTTGCAAAAGAAACCAAATCCTAAAAAATAACTGCATCAAGTGAGGCATACACCATCTCACGTTAGTACTTAAGAGTAAAAAAAACCACATTCAAGTGCAAGGCTCAAGCCACATAACCACAAACCAAGTGTAAGATCAAACATCATTAAAATAACAAAATCATAAAACCACCCGCTTTCAGGTGAAACAATATTAAACTCAAATAAATACTTCAGGCTTGATATGGGTTATCCAAGGTGGATCCTCCTAGGTCGTTAGCCCCCATACCAACCCTTCTAAGTAAAAATCATATCCCCTCTATCCTCTAGAAGACTCTCAAAATGTTAACACAAGATTTTCCCATCAAAGAAATGTTAACAATATCTCAAAGAGCTATTTTCTTCCCACAATTAACAAGTCAACAAGTATGAAACAATGAGTGGCAACATCCCAACAAAATCTTCAAACTCATCCAAGCTAACAATAATCAATTTTGATACGAAATCAACCGGGCATCCAAGGGAGACATCAATTTTATCCTCTCAAGATACCCTATCACTAAATACACAACAAACTCACATTTAAATTTGAAAATTATCCCAATCAAATCAACCACGATACCAATCACAATAATCGAAATCAACTTAAATTCCAAAATCATTCACTACATAATTTTCCCCAAATACATGCCACAATCTTTTAATTTCAACCGCAAATTCATGTAAAGCAACATATAATTCATCTTCAACATTGATGCATACAAGTTCTACAATAATCATCTTATAAATGCATATCATGGAAAAGCAATGGTTCTATTATAAAATGGACTAGTATAAGCATGGAGGAGAGATATGCAATATTAAATATAGAGGGTTCAAGTCCAATAATTTCTCTACTTACATGGAATCTGCTTACTGACAGTAATATAGGTTCACTTCTATTGCATTACCTACTTAGTCATATTATAGGTTGGTACTATAGGATACACAACTAATGTAACTCTATAATAAAAAAATAAAATAAAGTAAAACTAAAACCCCAAAATTTGTTGAATCAATATAGACATATGAATGTTGGGTAAATTCCCTTATGGTGCCTGTTATCAATGGTAGAAAATTCATTTCTATCAATTCTATAAACATTGATAAAACATACATATAATAATAATAGTAACTAGGCTTATCTATCAAATTATCACAATGAGAGTTGCCAAGTTGAAATCTTTTATCACTCTTGTTGTGACTAATGTTTCCTATTGTTTTCATACTACACTATTTCATTCCATCAACTACAAAAAAATAATTCTAGCATTTAAACATCTTATCATGGGACAATTTGATGCTACTTCAAGTAAAGCAGTGTTTAATTTCTTTAGTTCCAATTAAGCATTGCATTAGAACACAAGGAAAGAAGCTAGAACTTTTAAAAGATATAATGACAAGTTTATGGTAAGCTTATATGGCCAATAATGATTAACTTCAGATTGTCATATGACTTAAGAGTAAGATACTCCACTAGCATGTCTTTCCTTCTCTACTCTTTTGATTAGAATAAAATGTGTTGATACACCATAGAGTTAATGAATATAAGGCAAGAAGGCACAACATCAAGATAAGGTTTCTTAAAAGGGAAAAATATAAATTATAGATGAATACATTCATGGGTTCCAACATCTAGAAAGGCCCACATGCTTTTGGATGATCCAAAATGTTGACTCAAGTGATATGTTAGGTGCATGATCCATAAAAATAAAAATCTAGTTGAGTGAAATGTTGGTTGATCGAGGAAACAATGATGATAACAACTAAGATTAAGTCAAATATTACTTATCGAGAAATCTAACACCACGAGAGCTAATCAAGCTGCATACTACACCTTTGTCTTCCATTAGAGGTATATCTTATCATCTCAAGAGTAAAATCATGGATCTATGGGAGTCTAGTATAATATTGATTGATTTTGGTATTAGGCATGCAATGGCATCAAGACTTTGAAAAATGCGCATCGATTTTAATGAGTTCCATTTCATGTAGCTGCCATCAGGAGTATTACAAGCCAATGAGATAGAGGTTTGTTTCTAGCGGCCTCTATTAAGAGGTAAGGCATTAATATATTACAAAGAAAGCATCCAAGGTGACATCATTTTATCCAATTTTGTGAAGACTTTATATCTATTCAGTGATAGTTATAAATGCAATCCAACAAACTAGTTTGTTGGCATTGTGAACTTTGCAAACGATGATAATATGTATACACTACATATGTTGAGCAAAACAAGTATCTTTCATATTACGAGCCTTCATAAATTTCCTTTGTTGTAAAGTTGATTTTTGTGCTAAATTTTCCATTTTAGGTATTACAATATTTTCCAAAGACAAGGTACAAAAATTGATGGACAAAATGCTTTAGTGGTATGCACCCCCAGAGACACTTTGATTTCAGGATATATATACAAATGGATTTCTCTAGGAAGCTCTCAGAATCTTAGGCTTGATGAATTCTGTAGAAACTCTCAAGAAAATGTAATTAACTAAGGTTGTGACATCAGTGCGATGAAAATTTAGGGACAATGTTCATATGGAAATTAATGGTGATGCTAAATGAAACAATCTAAAAAAATAGGCTTGTACTAATGAAATTTCAAGTGAAGGCAGTTGGAAGATGTAAGCCAAGTACACTATTAGAACTATAAAATTTTGGAAATTTTACAATCAATTGTATTCATGAGTTTCCAAAATAAGTCCTCCCATAAGCATAAAATTCTCTCTTCATAACATTTTTCCCATATGTTGTCATATGGTCCAGTAAAATCTGTCTAGTCCTAAATATTTCATTATATAACCCATATCGGAAAGAGAGGGTGAAGGTCTCCTGGATCCATATGGCATCCTTACTAATGTATGTCTTTTGAAGTCTATCGACAGGAGTGCAGGAATGTCATACCAAATGTTCATAAACACGTATCGGCAGAGTGTATTTCATTATCTCGGCAACAGAGAGATCATATCAGCAAGAGAGTCATTATCGGGATGAGTCATAATGAACTCATAGATGTCTCACCAACCATCGTATAGAAAAACATTTCGGCCAAACTAAAGTTATTAGAGTAAAGTCTTACCGAAAGTAGCAGGTCTTTCTAATAAAGCACAAAGGGATTCCATCAGAAGATTATCGGGATGAAGTCATATAGTCCTGCTGACCCATATGTCACACTAATAAAGATATGCATCGGCGAGAGAAAGGTCATTGGCATGAGTTCCACCAAATACTAAAGTCACACCGATGAAATACTTTGGTGAGAGTCTCACCGAATAGAGTATATTGGAGAAACAAGTTTGGCAAGAAAATTGGCATCGGTGTGAGTCTTTTTGAGTTTCAAAGTCTTGCCGATAGAACTCACTTCATTGGTAAGATTAATTTCATCGGTGAGAAATATGAAGGTCACGCCGAAGTGTGGTGTCATTGGTGAAAATGTGATTATGTCTCAGCGACCAGAAAAATACCACGGGGTGTATATCGGTAAGACACAATGTAGTCTATGAAACATCTCCTCGACTCAAAATTGTCACAACGACACATAAAACTAAAGTGATAACTATCGGTGAGACTTGAAGGTTTCGTGGAGACTACAAGATGTTTTGGCAAAAGGTTTAATGAACATTGCAAAATGATATTTCCCTAGATTTGAAAATGTCTCACCGATAAGACATTTGATGTGACAGTGTGAGTTTCAAATAAGTTTTCACTTGTGCTTCAACTGACATATTAATGGTGTGACAAAACATAACAGGGAGAATTTAATTGATAGCAGAAGAATCAGCAAGGTGAACGGAGAACCAGGGCATATTTTCAGTCTGAAGATCTCAAGCAGAATACAGTAAGTGATTGCACCTTAGCTCATCAAATTTGAACTTCTGTAACTTTGAAGAATGGAGTCCCCTAGCTCAGGAAAATTAAAAAGTAGAAAACATGGTGAAAGCAATCAAACTAGGGGAAAGAAACAAAAAATTGAAATGGAACATGAGGGCACAGAACGAAGATTGAATCAAGACCTCATTGACCAGTTACCTAGCTCTGGGCCTAAAGCTAGAAGATCTGCACAACTTAGGGCAGAAGTAGATAAATTGAATTATAAATGCAAATTCATAGGAGATGTTTAGACTACCATAAGGGGGTATGAGTTGTTAAATTTTCATTATCATCAAAGAAATTGTTTTGAACCAGTGTGCAATCCATGGAAACTCAATTTGGGGAAACTGGTGTGCCCTAATGTATTTGTAAATACAGAATTGGTAAAATTGCTAGCTAATCATTATGACCCGAAACACAAAGCTATATGTGACCCATTCGGAAAACCACAGATACATTTATCAAAGGAGGCAATAGCGGAGGTTTTTAATTTGGAAGGGTTTTGCAATGAAGAGATCATATACGAAGAATTGGAGGAGTTCTTGAGAATGGACACGATTTATAAGGGTTGGAGGCTGCCAATTCATAGGATTAAACAGGGCAGCAAACCAATTCCTCTACAGGATAGTGATGGACCTCCTTATCATGTGGACCTATTTGAACCTTCTATGAAATACACTTACTTCTCAGTATACCAGGTATTGGGAATGGATGCCCTAAAGTATATGTCAATTGTGCCAATGCTAATCTCAGCAGATATCTAGTACCACAATTCTAGGCCATTTGACTATGCCTTGTACATTTTTAAGGGGCTTGATTCAGGATTGATGGTAATAAAAAGTGGATCATCTACCCTTCATCTTAGGCATTATTCATTATTGATTCATATGGTGTTATATTTTGGACAAGAGTTGGGACTATGGCCTCCAGAGATAAGGATTTCTCAGTTTTATAAAGAAGGTGCAGCATTACCTATTCAATTGTGGACTGTTGTTTGGGATAGTAGGTTTGCTAATTCCAGTTTTATTCATTTTGAAGAATATTTTGTGAAGACATTGTACAAATTGTACAATCATCCTTGTAATTATTCTCTATCTGAAGAGATAAAGAGATTTATTTGGCCAAAGGATTTCAATGGGCCAATTGATCATAATTGGGGAGATTGGCACTGCTTGGAGGGAGCTACTATGATTAGAGTTTATGGGTTTGAAGATGCCCATTTTATTTTGCCAAAAACAATCCCAAACAGAATCACATACTTGGAGATTGTCAGACAGATGGATTATTCTAGTGTTATGAATCTTAGTTCCTTTGGGAAGGAGGCCTTCATGCCTAGTACATTATGTTTTGGTGATTTCACTATGTTTGCCAAGGAAGGATATAATTTGATCCTTGATAAATTGCTACAATACAATATGAAGAGAGGACCACCCAGAAAGAACTTCGACCCAGAAGGGTATATTAATTCTGCTAAAATGAAGATAAACTTTGGAGGGTATCAGCATCTGCCCTATCACTTTGATGATATGATCCAGAATTTGGATGAGAAAGAAGCAGAGATGGTGGTTGAAAGGTATAATCAAGGATTGTAGGATGCAGAGTTGTTGTCTTCTGGGGAGGAAGCATCCAAGGATAATATGCCATAAAGTCAACCAAGTAAGGTATCCAGATTAAGAACTCAACATTATATTTTCCCAACCAGAGAGTTGAGTATTGAAGAGAGTGAGGAGGCAGATGTAAGGAATATTGAGTACAAATCATTTGTTTCAGAGTGAGTTCATAAATTCCCTAGAATTTAAAGCATTTTTGTATAAACAAAAGGGAAAAGAAATAAGGGAAAAGGTTGATAATGTTACTGAAGGAAATGAAGAGCAACTGCTGAGCAATTTGAGGAAATGTGTAGATGAGGAGATGATAGGTATGACCCCTGAAAAAGGGAGAAAAATGTTGGAAAATGTTGGTGTCATGATCTTTCTCAGGCTAGATCTCAATTATGCACTTGTCTTTGATAGTTTCTTAAGGGACAATAATGCTACACACAAGCTAGACCAAGAAAAAGTAACAAAAGTGTATGTAGAATCCAAATATAATACAAATGAAGGATCATTAATGATTTAGGCCTTATATCTACCCCATTGGAAATCAATAGTTATTGACACTAAGAAGGCGTTTGGGCATGTCATGAATTTAAAATTTGGAGAAGCTGATCCTATGGCTACTGCATAAATTGAAATTAATGTTGCAAAACTGAACAAAGCACAAATTCAGATGTTGATAAAGGAGAGAGAAATGTACAAAACAAATAACGAAAGGATGTTGAGAGAAAATGACCACCTAAAAGATTTGGTAGGCATTACGATGAAGTCAACCAAGATGCTTACTCAAGGTGAAAGCTTTCAGTCAAGAGATCATTGGGAAGGATCAAGTGCTTATTCCCAAGGAAAACATGGTGTAATTGTAGCAATAATCAAGAAAAGGTAGGACAGTTTAACATCTTGGTTGAATAAACTTTGGGGAAAATATTCACATACCCTTGCTGCATTAAAAGAACATAAAAGGATGGATGGATGGATTATGGAGAAGTTTCAAGAAACAAACCAGAGAGATGCCTCTAACAGTACAGTAATTGAAGCTATAAAGCATATTATAAATAAACATCAAAACTTCTACAAAGAATTGCAAGGGGATGAATAGGGGTTGATAAATGCCGCCAATAAAATGTTGATTACACTCTCTAATGATAAAGGGGAACTTAAAGAAGTGACCAGATGGAAAGGTGAGAGTGAGTCAATACTAAATGAAATCCTGAAGGTAGCTTCTGCGGAGGATACAACATTGGAAGAAGTGAGCTAGCAGAATGAGAAAATGATAAAGATGGAGATCATGATCCAAAATGCAGTTGGAGATGCAGATACATACGAGCGTCGAGATTATTTGGATCACCTTTCTAAAACTCATTTATGGCTAAACAAAGCTTGATTATCCTTTAATCTATTTGTTATGTAAACATATGACATTTATGAAAGAATGTGTCCTTTCATGTATTTGATGTATAAATATCAGTTTCAGTAGCGAAATATAGGAGAGAAGATAGAGATAAGAAAAAATAGAATAGATATAGTAGAATACAATGTTTCACAAATATGAGACTATGATGCATGTTTGAAAATATGGAGATATCAATGAGAATCATTTAATGTGCTGGCGTAATTCTGGTGTCAATTGTTTGTTGTTTTCATTGAAATCATTACTGTAGTTGTCTCCAAGATTAATGTTTTCTGGTTATTTAGATTGATGTAACAAGTTTATAATCAATTTATCAGTACACATTTGTTGTATCTATGTGGTTAATTAACTGGTTCTTTCAAAGAGAGATTAAATCCTTTTAATTGATCATAGTAGTAAGGGAAGTTCATCTGGATCATTAAGAAGAACTTGGTAGTCATAGTCTTGCATGTTTATACAAGTTATAAACTGAAATATATGCCAAACAATTTGAATGTTCTCCAGAAGGAAGTTGTTCATTTATATTTATTTGACTACGCATACCCAATAAGGCACTGGTCTCTGCATTTTCATTATTTAGTTTCATTCATTTTTTACATCTATTAGCTGAACATATTAGGTTTTAGTTCTAATATTGCGATACAATTTATACCAAATTCTAGTTTTATTTGTCCACTCCCATCTGCCAATGTGGGAAAAATAGTTCAAAAGGAAATAAGCCTAAGTCAAGTCTGCCTTATTCATATAGGTACACCCACCCAGGTTTAGCAGCACCTAAAGAGTAGAAGGTCTAAACCATTTGACCTTGTCTGTTACCCTAAAAGGTATCAAGAGGTTGGCAACCGCTTGGGGAATTTAGCCTGCGTTTCTGAGATCTAACATACACAACCTTTGACAGACACCTCACTGCTTGTGCCATGATGGAAGCTTTGGAATAGGGTATTCACATCCCTAAAAGATAAATGATAGAGGAATTTTGTAATATATTGAGGTTGCAAAAGCATTGATAAATGTATGCAAAAAAAAGGCAGTGATAGGCACACTGGGAGAAGAGAAATGGTAAGGTTGAGGCATGTGAACCAAATATAGAATGAAGAATGTTACTATGATGCAGTGCATATCAAGCTAATGAGAATAGTAAAGAATTTAGAGATAACTAACTTCCAAAAGATGGCAGTACATGGGTGAGCAACTGGACTTGAATAAAATAAACATTTGATGACATTTGTGCAAGAACATGCCTAAAATGAAAGGAAATAGATCACCAAATACTACAGGCCTATAAAGCTTGATTTCAAACAAAGAATCTCTTTTACTGCCCACTCTATTTTGTAACAAGGATGTCACATTTACTAATCATGCACAAAATGGTTTCTTTTCTTTAAATCGAATCAAGAAGAGATGGCTTTGAAAATATAAACATAGGACTACAAAACAATGACAAGGAATAGAGGAAGATGACACACAAATATATTTGATGAATTGGTTCAGAGAATGTGGATGCTTAGACTAGGCGTGAGAACTATTGAACTTGGTTACATTAATCTACAACTACATCCTCTCCTCAATTTGGAAATTCAATTAATTATTCAAGTTTAAAAGTAGAATAAGATAATTATCAAATATAAATGCATCATCATGAGTAGAGGTGGGAGCATGGAAAACTTGTGTGTTATAGACATAGAATCCCAAAGGATATTAAGATGCAGTGAATGCCTCACATCGATTTTCTAGGAAGGCTCAAGAAACTTTCTAAGTAGCTGCAATAGGTAGGTGTAAGGCCAAATGCCTCTAACCTTTTGGCATCCTCTCTGTCAAGATCAAAATGAGAACTTTGGTATAGGGAATGGACATTCATTATGGCATAGAGGGATTTGGTAGGTATGGATGAAGGCATGCACGAGGTACGTGGACCTCATAGGTAAGAGGTGGTTTGCACAAGACAAGCAAGGGAATCCAATGTTTATCTTTTGAGAAAGAATGACTTCTAAAGAATATCGTGTGGTTTATCGTTGATCTTAACTAGAGCAATTTTACTAAATTTATTCTTCTTTCTTACAATGCGGCATGTGGAAATTTACAAATCTTCATGTCTGAAATATATACATTTATTACATCTTTCAAAAACTTAAGCAAATCTATATTTGGGAGATTTACAATCAACTAAGCGTGCACTTGGAAATTTGATTTGGCTAGTGATAAAATGATATCTATTCAAAACTGATTTCTTTAGACATATCCTATAAATATGTCTTCCACATATTGCATAAATATCTATAGGGTATTCCAACTTAGACAAGTCCCTTAATTTTGCACTTTTATTGATATACATACCTTGTTTCTTAGGCATAGGTGAAGAGGTTGTCATCAACTATTGAGGAAGCTAGATTTATTCCTCCTAAATGAATTTGCTCGAAATTTCTTGAAACAAGGATTTAAAGGCTGCGTGACCTCCCTTTGCTCTATGGTGGTCAAAGTCTTGTTGAAAATAATTGGAGGATAGGAGCAGAATCCTTTGGAACATCTCCCAATCCTTTCTCTATGATTATGGTGCATGATTCCCTCTTTGAAAGCTTGATCTTTTTTGGACTTGACTTCCCTCCTAAAAAGTTAAACTCACTCCCCAATCTTAAGGTCCCCCAAATCTTTTTTTTCTACCATCTCTCCAATGCTTGTGGTGGCCTTCAAGAGTAGATTCTAGTCATTTGAGTAGCTACCTCTTTGCCAATTTGACCCCCAATTGACTTTAATCCCCTCTCCCCTACCATTCTTGGCAAAGCTCTATCTTCCCATGATCCGTTGAAAACTCCCTCTCCATTTTATAATTGTAGCCTCCACTATTCTCTCCAAAAACTGATCCCTACATTTCATGCCATAAATTAATATAAATGTGAGAAGTATAACTATTTTCATGTAATTAACTCTCTCACTCTTTTGAGTTACTTAACTCAAGTCTTAGATATTTATATTAATGTATTCTTTTGTATTATTCATTCACATTGTATAAACATACGAAACTAAACAATCCTAACAACACAAAAAGGAAAATCAGGGAGGGGTACTACATCCTCACCCCTAGGCCTCAAATTACTCTTTGAAGTGACAACAAAATAAAGCAAACACATCGATAAACTACATCATGTCAACTGATAACATCATGGCATAATCAAGTAACAGAAGTCACCAAACCAACAACTGTCAAAACATTAAAAAACCATACTGACAGGGTCACAAGGTGGGTATTATTATCCTCATCGAGGATGATGGCAAGGTTGGGGACCTTCTTTTCAACTCCTTTTTCCCACATCATACCCATTGGGTTTTATAAGGCATGCTCAGACCTGACAGTGTAGGTGGAGTTGATACCTGGCACCTGCAACCCGCATCGAAACAAGATGCCAAGCATATATATCCAATAGCAAACACATCATGAGAGGAAATCACAACATAGTAGGGCACTCGCAAGCGAGTGATACTACACTGTCCTTCTCACCAAGACCACATACAACAACCACAACATCGAGTACATTAATTACATCATCAATAACACTAATTGTATCATATTCAACATCGCAAGGGAATCACTAATTAGTGCATATCAAGTAAAGTCACATGTTTGCATGTAGTACATAGCCAAATTTGGCAATTACTTAATCAAATACAAAACAAGCATAGTACTACGTCCATACGATAAACATAACCAATACTATCAACATCATGTATCGACATAACATAACATAACATCAAAAAAGGGTATCATAATCATCCAAGTCAACTGAATGGTCAACCAACCAAATAAAAATGGTGCACAAGCACTAACAAGGTCTCAAGAATCCAAAATATACAAAAAAATTTACGCCCATACATATCATAAAACACAATTTAGCACATCAAAAGCACAAAAATTTTAGGTTTAAACACACACTCACTGCATACGCACTCAAATTCACTCACAGGGAACACACCACAAGGCAACACAAGGGTCCCAAAATGCATTCCCGGTAGGAAGAATATTGGTGCATTGTGCACTACACCGAGAGTCCTATCCTTTCCACCGGTTTTTTGCACCTTTGGACCAACACCACCTAGATCCAAACTCTGGTTGCTAAGTGCGAATGACACAAAAGAAAAGACATAACCTCTGAAGTATGAGCAACTAGGTCAACATAATGGGCTCATAGTGCCTAGTGTGTGAACCTACATTCTGGTACCATGTGTAACGCCCTACCACACAACCCCAAAGGAAACTAATACATCTAACATTTATGGCACTTCTTTTTTTGAAGTAACTAACATGCAACATAATAATAACATACATCACATGAAATTAAACTTTACATGTACAACTTATAACAATATCCCTTGGGGCTACATGAGTGCATTACTTTTCGTTCAACATCTATCACATTACATGAAAGATAAGCATAGACCAATAACCTTAAGATAACATGAACATGGGAAATACATTAATAACATGGAGATAAATTGCTCAAGGATTACATTAATACAATGGTACTTCCCAACATGAATGGGAATAGTATGATAACATGGAATGATACAAATGATATGTAAGATTGCAAAGCTTCAAGACTAGATCTGACACTAGTATATCTCTGGAGTCACTACAATTGTACATTACTGCACATCTCAATCAATGGTTGGGGACCCAATCGGGTACATAGCACGTTCCACCCAACCACGTGGACCCGAAGGCCCACCCCCCGTGCTAGGAAATGACAAGAAGGACCTCAACAAATACCACCAAAAGACAAGGTTTACAAGACTTCACAACATGAGCAACAATAACATAAGGTAACCTCCAACACAAAAAATAACCAACACAAGACAACATAACAAAGCATCAACAACCACATGACAACATCCACTTCCAAAAGCTTAAGAACAACAAGAGGGGAACAACAACATACAAGTTTGTTAAAGGGTGGAGTGTCATTGCATAGGTAGCCACAGGTTACCCTAGTGTAACCTTCCTAGGCTACCCGCCCCCATATTGGGTTTCCCTGGTAACCTCTAGTGGCCATTTAACCCCCATGCTCACTATGCGGGATCAACATACCTTGCAAGATTACTATGTAAAGGCAAGGTAGTTGATCTTGCCATTCCAAGCATTCCCACTCATCCCAAGCCTAAACGAGCACTTGGGCCCATGAGTGAGGCTACATTATCTGAATTAGTGCATGAAACTACCCAAACCCCCTAATTAATTAATTAAGTTATCACTTGATTAATCTCACAATGGGTTATCCTAGACCAGCCACTTTGGGGGCTATCCCACACTAAGAGCCACTCCCCTAACTAACAACAATATCTCAAAATCACAAATGACAAACCAACTTTCACAAGAAACAAAATCCTACAAATAATTGTGCGAACCCCAACCTTGGTACCTGCAAAACAACAAGAATAAACGAGTTAGACAAGTGATTGCAATGTGGGACTAACATTCATCCAATGGAATGATGCCACTTGTCAAGCTATGAATGGATGAAGAATGTGCAAGATTTGGGGTTTGTGCCAATAAATGCATAATTTTGAATTTCAAATTTGTTGAAATGACATGTAAGAGGGAAGGGAAAATGCAATAAATGCCACTTGGCTCAAGGCACAGGACATGTAAGATGAATTTATTGCCTTGTTGGATGTACATGTTGACTTGGAATTTTTGAATTCAAATTGAGAGAATATTCCAAAAGATGCCTTGTGAGGAAAATAAAGATTTAATAAATGAATTAAATCTATTTTCATGTGCAACTTGCATTATCTAGAGGATGGGACATGAGATGAGATTAAATTAATCAAGGGTTAATTAATTTAATGAGAGAGGTTAGATGATGTGACCTATTTGATTCAAATTTATGGATTTATTTAAATCAAATAAGAGAGGAATATGACCAAAGATTTAATTAAATAAGGATTTTGATTTATTTAATTAAAAGGGATGGTGTTAGATTTAATCAAATAAGGTTTTAATTTATTTAATTTAATGAATAGATTTAGAGATTTAATCAAATAAAATTGATTATTTAATTAAATAGGGATAATTAGATCAGATGAATTGATTTAATTAACAAAGAGATTGACTTAATTAGACAAAATGATTTATTTAATTAAGGGATGAAGTTGATGAATTTAATCGATAGGGAATTTGATTAAATGGTTAGACCGAGGGATGATTTAGGATGAAATGATGTTAGTAAGTTAGGATCAAATGCACCATGTCAATTAGTATATTTTATGTTTCTACAATAACTACACCAAGTGAGGCATGCACCATCTCACATTAGTACTTTAAAGTAATGAAAACCACATTCAAGTGCAAGGCTCAAGCCACATAAACACAAACCAAGTGTAAGATCAACCATCATGAAAATAACAGAATCATAAAACCACCTACTATTAGGTGAAACAACATTAATCTCAAATAAATACTTCAGACTTAATATGGGTTATCCAAAGTGGATCCTCCTAGGTCGTCAGCCCCCATACCAACCCTTGCAAGTAAAAATCATGTCCCCTCTATCCTCTGGAATAATCTCAAAATGTTAACATAGGAGTTTCCCATCAAAGAAATGTCAACAAAAACAAGATCTCAAAGAGCTATTTTCTTCCCACAATTAACAAGTCAACAAGTATGAAACAATTAGTGGAAACATCCCAACGAAATCTTCAGACTCATCCAAGCTAACATAATCAATTTCCATATGAAATCAACCGAGCATCCAAGGGAGACCTCAATTTTCTCCTCTCAAGATACCCTGTCACTAAATACACAACAAACTCACATTTAAATTTGAAAATTATCCCAATCAAATCAACCACGATAACAATCACAATAATCAAAATCAACTTAAATTCCAAAATCATTCACTGCGTCATTTTCTCCAAAGATATGCCACAATCTTTTAATTTCAACTACAAATTCATGCAAAGCAACATATAATTCATCTTCAACATTGATGCATACAAGTTCTACAATAATCATCTTATAAATGCATATCACGAAAAAATAGTGGTTCCATTATAAAATGGACTAATATAAGCATGGAAGAGAGATATGCAATATTAAATATAGAGGGTTCAAGTCCAATAATTTCTCTACTTACATGGAATCTGCTTACTGACAGTAATATAGGTTCACTTCTATTCCATTATCTACTTAGTCATATTATAGGTTGGTACTCTAGGATATGCAACTAATCTTTTATTGCTCTTGTTGTGACTAATGTTTCTTATTGTTTTCATACTACACTATTTCATTCCATCAACTACGAAAAAAACTAATTCTAGCATTTAAACATCTTATCATGAGACAATTTGATGTTGTACTTCAAGTAGAGCAGCATTCAATTTCTTTAGTTCCAATTAAGCATTGGATTAGAACACAAAGAAAGAAGCTAGAACTTTTAAAAGATATAATGACAAGTTTGTGGCAAGCTTATATGGCCAACAATGATTAACTTTGGATTGTCATATTATTTAAGAGTAAGATATTCCACTAGCACGTCTTTCCCTCTCTCCTCTTTTGATTAAAATAAAATGTGTTGATACACCATAGAGTTAATGAATATAGAGCAAGAAGGCACAACATCGAGATAAGGTTTCTTAAAAGGGATAAATTTAAATTATAGATGAATCCACTCACGGGTTCCAACATCTAGAAAGGCCCATATGCTTGTGGATGATCCACAATATTGACTCAAGTGATATGTTAGATGCATGACCCATAAAAATAAAAATCTAGTTGAGTGAAATGTTGGATGATCGAGGCAACGATGATGATAACAAGTAAGATTGAGTCAAATATTCCTTATCTAGAAATCTGACACCACGAGAGTTGATCAAGCTACATACTACACCCTTGTCTTCCATTAGAGGTATATCTTATCATCTCGAGAGTAAAAAGATGGATCTAAGGGAGTCTAGTATAGTATTGATTGATTTTGATATCAAACATGCAATTGCATCAAGACTTGGTAAAATGCGCATGGAATTTAATGAGTTCCATTTCATGTAGCTGCCATCAAGAGTATTACAAGCCGACGAGATGGAGGTTTGTTTCCAATGGCCTCTGTTAAGAGGTAAGGCATAAATATGTTACAAGGAAAGCATCCAAGGCAACATCATTTTATCCAATTTTGTGAAGAAGTTATATCTATTCGGTGATAGTTATAAATCCAATCTGACAAACTGGTTTGTTGGCATTGTGAAATTTGCAAACGATGATAATATTTATACACTAGAGCTATTGAGAAAAACAAGTATCTTTCATATTACGTGCCTTCGTAAATTTCCTTTGTTGTAAAGTTGATTTTTGTGCTAAATTTTCCATTTTAGATATTACAATCTTTTCCAAAGACAAGGCACAAATATTGGTGGAGAAAATGCTTCAGTGGTACGCACCCCTAGAGACGCTTTGATTTCAGGATATATAATACAAATGGATTTCACTAGGAAGCTTCCAAAATCTTAGGCTTGATGAAGTCCGTAGAAACTCTCAAGCAAATGCAATTAACTAAGGTTGTGACACCAGTGCAATGCAGATTGAGGGACAATGTTCATATGGAAATTAATGGTGATGTTAAATGAAACAATGTGAAAAAATAGGCTTGTAGTAATAAAATTTCAAGCGAAGGAAATTGGCAAATGTAAGCCAAGTATGCAACCTTTACCAGCTGCCTCACTACTTGTGTCATGATGGAAGCTTTGGAACAGGGCATGCACATCCCTAAAAGATAAATGATAGAGGAATTTTGTAAGATATTGAGGTTGCAAAAGCACTGATAAACGTATTAAAAAAAAGGGCAGTGATAGGCGCATTGGGAGAAGAGCAACGACAAGGTTGAGGCGAATGAGCCAAATATAGAAGGAAGAACGTTACTATGATGCAGTGCATATCGAGCTAATGAGAATAGTCAAGAATTCAGAGATAAATAACTTCCAAAAGATGGTAGTATGTGGGTGAGAAATTGGACTTGAATAAAATAAACATTCTATGACATTTGTGCAAGAACATGCCTAAAACGCAAGAAGGAAATAGATCACCAAATACCACAGGCCTATAAACCTTGATTTCAAACAAAGAATCTCTTTTACTTCTCACCCTATTTTGTATCAAGGATGTTACATTTATTGATCATGCACAAAATGGTTTCTTTTCTTTAAATCGAATAAAGAAGATATGGCTTTGAAAATATAAACATGGGACTGCAAAACAACAACAAGAAGGAATAGAGGAAGAGGGCACACAAATATATTTGACGAATTGCTTCAAAGAATGTGGACTCTTAGACCAGACGTGAGAACTGTTGAACCTGGTTACATTAATCTACAACTACATCCTCTCCTCAATCTGGAAAGTCAATTGACTATTCAAGTTTAAAAGTAGAATAAGATAATTGTCAAATATAGATGCATCTTCATGAGTAGAGGTGGGAGCAAGACAGACTTGTGTGTTATAGAAATAGAATCCCAAAGGCTATTAAGCCGCGGTGAATGCCTCACATCGATTTGCTAGGAAGTCTCAAGAAACTTTCTAAGTAGCTGCAATAGGTAGGTGTAAGGCAAAATGCCTCTACCTTTTGGCATCCTCTCTGTCGAGATCAAAATGAGAACTTTGGTACAGAGCATGGACATTCATTATGGCATAGAGGGATTTGACAGGTATGGATGAAGGCATGCATGAGGTAAGTGGACCTCATAGGTAAGAGGTGGTCTGGGCAAGACAAGGAAGGGAAGCCAATGTTTATCTTTTGATAAAGAAAGACTTCTAAAGAATATCATGTGGTTTATTGTTGATCTTAACTAGAGAAATTTTATTAAAGTTATTCTTCCTTCTTAAAATGTGGCATGAGGAAATTTACAAATCTTCATGTCTGAAATATATGCATTTATTACATCTTTCAAAAACTTAAGCAAATCAATATTTGGGAGACTTACATTCAACTAAGCATGCACTTGGAAATTTAATTTGGATAGTGATAAAATGATATATATTCAAAACCGACTTCTTTAAGCCTATCCCATAAATATGTCTTCCACATATTGCATAAATATCTATAGGGAATTCCAACTTAAACAAATCCCTTTATTTTGTGCTTTTATTGATATACATACCTTGTTTCTTAGGCACAGGTGAAGAGGTTGTCGTCAACCATTGAGGAAGCTGGGTTTATTCCTCTTGAGTGCATTTGCTTGAAAGTTCCTGAAACAAGGATTTAAAGGTTGTGTGACCTCCCTCTGCTCTATGGTCGTCGAAGTCTTGTTGAAAATAATTGGAGGATAGGAGTGGAATCCTTTGGAACATCTCCCAGTCCTTTCTCTATGATTATGGTGCATGATTCCCTCTTTGAAAGCTTGATCTTTGTTGGACTCGACTTCCCTCCTAAAAAGTTAAACTCCCTCCCCAATCTTAAGGTCCCCCAAATCTTCTTTATTCTACCATCTCTCCAATGCTTGTGGTGGCCTTCAAGAGAAAACTATGGCCATTTGAGTAGCTACCTCTCTGTCAATTTGACCCCCAACTGACTGTAATCCTCCCTCCCCTTCCATTCTTGGAAAAACTCTATCTTCCCATGATCTGTTGAAAACTCCCTCTCCATTTTCTAATTTTAGCCTCCACTAGTCTCTCCAAAAACCAAACCTTGCATTTCATGCCATAAATTTATATAAATGTGAGCAGTATAACTATTTTCATGCAATTAACTCTCTCACTCTTTTGAGTTACTTAACTCAAGTCTTAGATATTTATATTAATGTATTCTTCTGTATTATTTATTCACATTGTATAAACATATGAAACTAAACAATCCTAACAACACGAAAAGGAAAATTGGGGAGGGGCACTACACTTTACATCCATTTGATAAACTTTAAAGTCTTTATGTGTAGAAAATGCCAAAAAAATAATGATAGCTTCCATCCTTGCCACTAGAGAAAAGGTCTCTTGAAAACCTATACCTTGTACTTGTGAGTATCCCTTACACACAAGCCTTGCTTTATTTCTAACCACTTCTCCATTCTCATTCAACTTGTTTTTGAATACCCATTTTGATCCAATTATGTTTTTATCTACCGGTCTAGGGACCAATTCCCAAGTTTGATTCTTTTTTATCTACATAATTTCTTCTTTCATAGCTTTCATCCAATGCTCATCAAGTTACATGCTTCACTTACTATCTTAGGTTCAACTTCAGAAAGTAAATATAGATTTATTTCACTAGTAACATTAGCTCTACTTCTTGTAAATACTCCTTTCCTTTTGTCTCTAATGATTTGATTTTTTGAATGATTCTTTTGCACACATTTAGGTGTCTTTGGGGACACCACCAGAGATTCTTCTTCTTCATTCTACTTTTTTTGTTCTACCACAACTTCTTCAATTTCTATGCAATCCAGTTCATCTGATACATATCCATTAACTTCAATTGAATTCTTCAATGCCTCATCCACCTTGACATTTGTGCTCTCTACAATCTTTCTTATTATTTTATTGAAACATGTATAACCTTTGCTTCTAGTAGAGTATCCAAGGAAGATACCTTCATCACATCTAGCATCAAACTTCCCTAAATTTTCTTCATCCCTTCTGATATAATATTTGCTTTCAAATACCATAAAATATTTGACAATGGGAATTCTTCCACACCATAGCTCATAGGGTGTCTCAGTACTGTTAGCTTTTTCTTGAATTTGATTGAACACATAAACAATAGTAGGAATAGATTCTCTCCAGTAAACTTGTAGTATACTTTCTTTTGTAATCATTGACCTAGTAGCATCTTGAATCATTTTGTTCTTTCTTTTAACAACTCCATTTTGTTGAGGAGTTCTAGGAGCAGGCAATCACCTCTTTATTCCATGAACTTAATAAAACATGTTAAATTCATTGGAGGTGAACTCACCACCTTTGTCATAATTCAAACATCTTATTCTCAAGTTTTTTTCATTCTCAACCATAACCTTAAATGCCTTGAATCTATTTAATGCATTAGATTTTTCTCTGAGAAAAGTAACCCATGTATATCTAGAGTAATCATCAATTAGAAGCATCCGTATTATTCTTGCCATCAAAACTGACCAAACCTATCCCACAAATCTTAGCACCAATATCATCTCCAAACTTAACTAAGCCTCCATCATATTTTTTAGGTTTAACAAACTTACTCTTACCATTGGTCATGTGATCTAAACAACCACTATCAACAACCTAGTAGGTCTTTTCCTATTCAACATGAAGAGAAAAAATTACAGTATCTTCAACTTTCTTTGGAGCACTTTCCTTTACATGTATTTCATTATTAGTAGAAGTAGATTCACCTTTATAGCCAATAACAAGCATTCATTGTCATCAAAATCTCCATAATTAAATTCTTCATAAAAAATACTAGCATCTTCATTCACATAGTATGCTCTCTTAATTGTCTTCCCTAACAATTCAAATGACCATTTTAATGAAAAAAACATAGATATAGAAAGTAAGAGACATAAATATATTATAGAAATGGATTGAGTAGGACACTATGCACCTGTGATATAAATTTAGAGCTAAAACTGTTGGAAATAGATTCCCTAGGCACAACTTTTTGGAGATTTTTGGTGTTGTCATTAGTGCTTTCATTGATGTCAACCCTAGTGTGGAGATTGTTGGGGATTATTGCACTATGTTGTCATCAATGTTGTCATTGATTTCAAACTGTAGTGTGGATGTGATGAGAAGTGTTTTTGTTATTAAGAAGGTGTTGTAGATGTAGTGGATATGATGAGAAGGTGTTTATGGTGTTGTAGATGCAACAAGTTCACTTGGTTTTCAAGTGCTTTTGAGAAAATTAATATAAAGGGTGTACAAGGTGACAAAGGTTTATTGTATGTTGTGCTCCACATTTCTTCACGATTGAAGATGTTCCTATGTGGGTTAGATGTGATGATTAGAGCTTCTGACAGGTGCTATATCTAGAGTTTCAAGTTTTTCATCACGCGGAAGTGGATATTTTGTTTGAAAATATGTTGTTTGTGAAGAAGGTTGTCTAGGAGAAATGGAATCGCTTCACATTTCTCCATGTTGAGGTTTCTTGTCTTATGGAATTGGAATAATTCTTACATTACTTGTATCTATCTTTACTTGGAGTGTTGTTTGTTTAGTTTTTCCACAAGGTTGGTTGGTGAATTGTATGTCTATGGTAGTGTGGCTAGTTTCATAGGATGATGGTATTATTTAGTTTCAAGTGGTTGTGGTTATGTTGCTGAATATTCTAATGGTGTTGGAATATTCTTGGATGTTTTGGAGTGTATGGTGTTTCCAAACCTAGAGAAGCATGTATATGGTTGTTTGTAGTGTTAGTGTAGGTTTGGCCAACTTGGTGTGCTAGCGCTATTTTTGGAGATGGTGTACTATTTTTGGAAGTGTAGTGAATCATGTAATTTTAGTTTTGGGTCCTGGTTAACCCATGGTGTGGTACACCTTTACTTCTTTCCACTACAAAAGTGTTTGGTGTCGACCTACTTATTGGTTGCACATTTGAGGTGCATACATTTCATTAAGGCCAACCTAAAGAAGTTGTTTGAGGTCACAAATGGTATATATGCAAGGTGAATTTTGTGTTGAAATGTATAAGAGTGTGATAATGCAAATGTGATCATGTATGGTAATTTGAGTGCAAGTTTAAATTTCTAAGGCTATCAGATGTGCAATGAGCAAAAGGTGTCTACATTTTCAGTATGCTTGAAGTTGCTAGAGGTAGTGAGCCAGAGCTTGTAGATGGTGTAGATTTGTTATGGTGGATATTCCTATTGCTTTGAGGAAGAGAAAAACCTTGTAATAGTCTTCTTCTATTATTCTTTCTTTTAGACAATGATTCGTTTGGGCAGTGAACCCTTGGTAGTGAGCCATTCTTTTCTTTTGGGTAGTGATCCCTTCTAATAGTGAGCCTATTGTATTTGGTGTTACTATTCATATCTATGTGAGTTAATCCTCACCATTGTTTTTCCTTGATTAGGGTTTTTGATGTAAATCCGGTGTTCTCTTGTGTATGGTTGTTGTTGTGTTGATGTTTCATATGTTTATTTTCTATTGATGCTTAATAAGGGT